>JADRCC010332130.1:0-11400 GCA_019843855.1 Hylomyscus alleni | reverse complement strand
CTCTAGAAACTCCCTCACAGACATGGTGAGTCTGCACACTTCAACCAACCTTCTCTCGAAACTCCCTCACAGACATGCCCAGAGGTTGGTTTCCATGGCGATCCTAATCCCACACAGTTGCCATCTTCATTAACCAACACAGTTGATTTCATGGTACTCAGGTGTGGCCTAAGACGAAAAAAAATTGTCAGTTGCGAGTTTATTGGAAAAGCAAACGCTGGGTCCCTAAAAGATGTGCAGGGTCAGTGTCCAGGGATGAGGACCTATCTTTGGCTGAATGCTGCCCTGAGGCGACCACCAAAGATTTAGTCAGTTGAGAGTTGCAATTACTTCCTCATGTCCCAGGCAACTGAAAGAACACCAAATGTATTTATGTTTGAGTTTCTTATGGATGACAAAACTCTCTGGTATGGTAGGATATGATAGAACATAGCAGGGCAGAATGACTGTGGAATGTGATGCACCATATATGAGAATATGTGTCCAGCACTATAGATGAGAATGCGTATATGGCATTATAGGTGATAATGTGTATATGACACTATAGATGATAGTGTGTATACAGCCATATGTATGATAATGTATATATGGAAATATACATGATAATGTTATATGGCACCATATATAATAATGTGTATATGTATCTCCAATGAAAATGTGTGTAGTGAAAAGTGAAACATAAGCCGGGTGGTGGTGGCGCATGCCTTTCATCCCAGCACTTGGGAGTCAGAGGCAGGTGGATTTCTGAGTTCAAGGCCAGCCTGGTCTACAAAGTTGAGTTCCAGGACAGCCAGAGCTATACAGAGAAACCCTGTCTCAAACCCCTCCCCGCTCCCCCACACACACAAAAGAAAGAAAGAAAAGTGAAACATAAGCAGCCAGCAAGGCCATTGGGCCAGGCCTGTCACATTGTCCCAGCGGAAGGTGGCACTGCACAACTCAGGTAATTGAATTGGTGCAAAGGATATGGCTGAACCTCCAGAGGTTAGAAAGTGGAACTACCAGGGGAAGTCCTAGGATATGGGAGACTTGTGCCAGCTTATAAATGGTTTCTCTATGTCAAGACATGAGGATGGACTACAGTGTTAGTAATGAAAGTTTAGGCTTGGTCATTAGGTGAACAAGACACTTGCTTTGTGACGTGGGGATGCAGGACTTTCCCAAAGGAGTCTGCTGTTCCTAAGAAATGTGAAAAAGGACCTGGGAAGATGCTTCATTGCACAGCAAGCACAAAGACCATGCCCCATCCTCAGAATCCACATTAAAAGTCAGGCATAGTGACACATGTTTATGATCCAGGGATGGGGACGTGGAGGCAGGAGCCTGCCTGGGACTCACTGACATGCCATTCCAGTAGAATCAGTAAGGTCTCAGGCCCATGTGAGGCCCTGTCTCCAAATGCAAGGTAGAGAGTGCCTGAGGAAGACACTCAATATTGATGTCTGGTGTCTACATGTGCATTCTCATATACACACACATGCAGACATGCACATATGCATACTCATGCATACTCATACACACACATGCACACATGCACACATGCACACATATACACACTCATACTCAGACACTCAGACACATACTCTCATACATAGTCTCATACACATACACACATATACAAACATATACACACATCCCATCCACACATACACACACACACACACATACACACACATACACACACATACACACACATACACACACATACACACATACACACATACACACACATACACACACATACACACATACACACACACACATGCACACACATACACATATATACACACACACACATACACACACATACACACACATACACACACATACACATATATATACACACACACACATACACACATACACACACATACACACACATACACACACATACACACATATACTCATGGCTGAGAGATAAAGGAAACTATGAGGAAGGAAACTTAGCAAGCAAATCAACATATATTCTTTACAGATATCTGAGATGCAGTGCTCCAATTTCAGCATTACCCATGAGCCTTAGTCCTGGCATACTGATGGATCAGGAGAGGAAATGTGGAAGATGGGTTCTAGGTACTTCAGGAGTTCTCCTGTAGGTCATTCCCATACACAGCCGGAGGACTTCTTTTTTGCATCCAGACTGGTGTAGTTCTGTCTTGGATAATGGATGGAGTTGTGTGTGTCCCAGAAATAAGTGTCTCTCCTCATTTAGAACCACGGCTGTCAGTAAAGCTGTGAAGTTTCCCTTGAGAGATGGCAGCTTATAAGAATGGACTCTATTTTTCTTAAAAAAAAAAAAAAAAAAGACAGGAAGTATCCAGCCGGGCCCAAGAGAAGAACTTGTTGGACATCCTTCTGTCTAACGGTTCTATGAAGGATTAGGAAGGTTATGCTCATCCCTGGAATTTACCATGTTGGTTCCACACAGTTTGTTTTGATGAATATTGGTTCACGTGGGACAAACAGCTATACACTGTGTGAGCTCTTGACCTATTTTTTTCTCCTCTTGATTCTGCCAGATAATCACAAAAATGACTTGTGTGTGAGAGAGAGATTTTCCCATGGCCCGCGTCTGTGCCATGGTAACGGTAGCTTATGATGCTGTGCCATGGTAACGGTAGCTTATGATGCTGATGGAGGAGGAGAATTTGATGTGAATGCAGGCTTGTTAAGTTGCCTGTGAGGAGACGGGATTTCAGGAGCCATTTGTTGTGTACACGCACAGGTGCACCTGGGGAGGACAGAGGCCATGCTCAGATGTTGCCCGCCTGTGTCCCTGCACAGAACAGCTGTCTGCTTTATATTTTGAAACAGGATCTCTCGTTGGTCTGTAGCTTGCCACTGTGAAAAGCTGACTGCCCAGCAAAACCAAGAGATCTGCCTGTTTCTGTCTCCCGTCTCACCATCACGACAGTTACAGCTGTGCCTTGCCACTCCTGGATCCAGAGAGTGGAAACAAGGCTCTCGTGCTGTGTGGCAAGCACTGTGTGTACTGAGTTGTGTTGTGTGACACTACTCTAGAGAGGATTCCCCACTCCAGATAGGGAATCAATGACAGGCCAAAGCACAGACATCACTCACATTCAATGTGGTGAACCAATGAGTTTTTGTTGGGGTTACTTACAGGAATATGGAGGAGGGGTTGCTTACAGGAGCAGAAATACCTCACAAACAGCTGCATCCCAGCATGGGTGACATCTCACAAAGGTGACACCGGGAGCTCACTGTACAACCTACACACAACTCAACAGGCTGGACAGGGTCCTCTCCAGGCAGCCCAGTGGGTCTCTGCTTCTTCCAGGAAGCTCTCAGCAGTCCTCACAACTTATATGTGCTTGGGTATGGATGACTCTGGTCAGTTTCAGGGACTTCCTGATAGGTTTGCATGTGCCTGATTACCACTGGGTATTTCCTAACAGCAACTAATCCTGGAGGGATAACAAAGGTCACAATGCCCAGTCCTCCTGAGCATCAACCTCTAGCTCCTCTGGACTTCACTTCTCATGTAGCCAGTGGCTTGGTGCTTCTGTCACCACAGCTTCTGACAGAGATGCCGATGATCATGCCACTAGCATGCACTTTAAAAAGGCGGTGAACAAGGCCACAACAGCCCATCTCAGTGAGGAAAGCGTGGCTGATTTTAGATTGATAGGGAGTTACTGAACTTGGGATCAGAGAGAGGTTTATGCTCCCAGGAGGAGGAATACTTTCAGAGGACACTGTGGGAGGAGAGTGAAGTCTCTACAGAGGGTGGCAATCCCACTTCTCTGTTAAAGGGCAGCATCACATATAACGAAGATGTTAGTTGGGGAGGCAGCTCAGCAGTAAAGAGAAGCAAGACAGTGCTTTGAAACCTCACCTGGTTTAAATTAAATTTAGCGTCTATATTAATTCCTAGCTCTACTTGGTTAGCAATCAAATGGTATATATATATAAAATTATAAGATCTGCATATCATATTTTGTATTTTATATATATTATTCACTGTATGTATCATGTGTGGTTTAATATATACTTACATGTGGTATTATGCTAGTATGCTTTCATATTTATAATATGTATGTTTAATATATGAATATTATAATATGTAAGGCAGAATCTATATAAATAATGCTTACTATATGACATATATTACCTAAGTTACATATGTGAATTGTGCAAATACACACACACACACACATATACACACACACATACATACTCACCACTTTTATTTGGATATATGTTCAAGATATAATTTTACATAATTTTAGTTATGACATACTTGTATATAATTTAAGAATTATACTTGTATATAATGTAGGAAATATATTTATTTTTATTTTATGTGTATAGGTGTTTTGCCTACATGTATGTATATATGCACATGTGTTTGCAGTGTCTATATTGACCAGAAGAGGGCATCAGATCCTCTGGACCTAGGGTTAAAAATAGCTGGGTGTCATAGGGTAAAGACTGGAAATTCACCTGGGCCCACTGCAAGGGAAGCATATGGTTTTAACTCTGAGCCACCTCTCCAACCCCTACCCATCTATAACTTTATTTGGATATGTATGTGAAGTCCCACAAGTTGTGGCATATATGATTTTCTGCTCTCATTTATAAGGTCTTTTAAAATGCGATTCATGTTTATTTTTATCTATGCATGTGTATATCTGTCCTTGTGAATATGAGACACATGTGTGTACAAAGTACCCAAAGAAGCCTAGTACTACAGTACTAGATCTACAGAACCACCTTGTGAGTGCTGGGAGCATGCAAGTGTCCAAGAGGCCACAAGAGGGCACCCAATCTCCTGGATCTGGTGTGATAGGCTGTGCAGAACCACCATGTGGGTGCTGGAAACCAAACTCTGGTCCTCTGGAAAGGCAGCCAGTGCTCTTATTGGCTGAGCCGTCTCTCCAGCTTCCGACCTCAAGGTCTCATTAGAGGACGCCACGACCTTCTCTTGACTCCACCTGGAGTTTATGACAAGCCCTACCTCATCCCAATTTCAGCAGCCCTTGGTATGCAGGCTTTTCTTCCAGAATGCTGTAAATTTAAGATCTCCATAAATCTAAAGGGCTGGTCATGTTTGAAATCTGCCTCTTTACTAATTTTAGTTTGGGACCTGGGTAATTTGAAGGTACAAAAAGCCCAAAGAAACTTGCTGTCTGCTGGGATTGCTTTCAAGAAATGACAATTGTTTGGTATCCATTTAGAAAAAAGCCAACCATTCCCGGCAAATGGGTGATATTTTAAATCCTCATGATTTATTTATTCTTATTTTAACCATCACAAAAATTATGATCAATTATACATGAAACTGAATATCAGAGGCCAGAGAAGAAACACTGGCACACATTTCCTCTGTGCTCAGTCACCTTAAACAGAACATCTCACTGTGGCTCTTGTGCCCATCTGCAAAATGCACGCATATATTATGTATGTCAAGTATTATATAAATGGCCAGTTATCATTGCTGCACACACCATTTTACTATAAGCTCCCATTCGATTTCTATAAATAGCTGTTTAACAAAAGCCATGTTTAGCATTTCCCTCCCCGATGGCCTTTGCTCGGCTGAGACTATGACATGCATCCCCTGTGTTATGAAAGTGGCTTCCTTGGAAAGTAAACTTCTCTGATATTTCCTGCAGAAGACAATACAATAGGTGGGGTTTCTGACTGGGTGGGCTCCTTCCTGTCTGGTTCTAGAGTGTTTGGGAAAGACTGTAGAGAACTGAACTTGGATTGTATGGGTTGTGTGTGCGGCTCTTTCAATCTGTCTTACTGTATTAGTCTCCTTGATTGGCATTTGGTGATTGAAAAGTTATCCTTGGGATGGGGGTGAGGACAAGCTAAGTTCTGAATGAAATGGTCCGCTCGGTCGTCCGTATGCCCCGTGTCCATCTGACTAGAATTTTAAGAAGACAATGCTGACAGCAGAATTGTTGCCTTCCTGGGCCCTGGTTGTGCACCGAAACTTCTGTGATAACAGAATGCTCTTAATTGTCACTTTGGGTCATTCACAGTGACAGGGATAAAACACAACAGGAGTGTTGTGTGGGAGGAGAGTAGAGGTCACCATGGCTATTAAAAATTCTGCGGGCACAAGGGCCAGTCATTGGGAATTCAGGTGGTTCTTCTGAACGTACTTTAGGTGCGTGACAGCCGAGGTAAACATTTCAGACCCAGACAGCTCCATTAATTAATTACCACTCAGGATGCTACGGCTCGCCTGGATGCTCAGAGTGCCGTGCGGAATGCTTGCGCGGGGTGCACGCTCCGCTCCGAGAAAGTGCAGGCACTTAACAACCTTTTCCTCGTGTGGTTGTTCGGTACTTACTCAAGCAAAGCTCTGACCTGAAAACATTTTACCCCAACTTCGCTGTCCTCTGTATGGGAAAACCCACAGCAATTTTAAACAAAATAAAACCCACCGTGTCTGAAGAGGGTGGCCTTTCCACAATTTCTTCGGAATCATTCCTCCTAGGCATAGGTTATGTCCACCCAGTATGTTTTCCTGTATACGATCTGATGTCGGCGAGAGTTTCTACATGCACCCGAAGTCCCACTCTCTTGAAATTAATCTTAAAGTCACATTTATTTGTTTAGTCATGTGTGTGTTTGTTGGTGTGTGTAAAAGTCATCGGACAACTTGCAACTTGAAGGAGTCAGTCCTCTCCTTCCGCCATGTGGGTTCCCGGGACTGAACACCTGCCAGTCAGGGATTGAACTCCTCGTCAGTTGGTGGCAAGTGCCTTTGCCCTCTGGTTCATTTCATAGGTGCCTAGTCTTTTAAAATTAATCTCAATTTACTTCATCTCCTTTTCTCATTAAAAATAAATGAGATGAGGCAGATGCTAAAAAAAATTCTTTTTTCTGAATGGAAGTTTGTACTTGGAAGATGTAATCCCATCTTTAATGTGTGAGAATGTATTTTAATAACACTCAGTTGCTTGTTTCTATGTGGTGTTTTAGGGTGTAAATAGTGAAGATATTCTTCACTTTAGGAACTGTGAAATCCCTAGTCACCCAGAGGGAGAAAAACTAAAGTATGTTTTAGATCAAAACAAAAACTTTGGTTTTTCTGTGCCTTTTATGGAGCCCAAGAAGAATCAGCCAGATGAGCATTTTTGAGAAAAATCACACCAAACACTTGCCTGGCATTCCATTTGGTCACATGGATGACTTCAAAGCTTTCCACTTGACAGCACATTGTCCTGAGAAGTGATCCCCAGGTCAAAAGCCTTTGTTGCAGGGTGGTTGCTGGGCCCCACCCACCATAGGGCAGAGCTATTCTCTCCTGCCTTCCCCACATCCTACCAGCCAATCCAAAGACTTATTGTGCCTGCCTGTTTTCTGGGGACTGCTGTAGTGTATTTGCAGGGTCTGGGACATTTTCACAGAGAACTTGTCCTTCCACTTCTTCTTTCCATGTAAGGTGGCATAACAGTGGAGGGCTTGAGAAACAGTGTTGCCTAGGATATGGTCACAGGGGGGCGGTGAAGGGGGGCTCTCTTGAGAGTTTCATGGCTCTAAGTGCTGGGTCAGTGTCTATAGGCTAGAAGCAGAGGTTCTTGGTTGCTGGGACGATGACCTAGTGAGGAAAGTGTTTGCTGTGCAACCTTAGGACCCAAGTTTAGATTCCTAGCTTGCACCATGGCAGTGGTGACCTGGAACCCAGAACCTAGCCTTGAGGAAATGGTGAGAGGAAGATTCGTGGAGTTTGCTGACCAGCCAGTTTAACCAAAATAGTGAACTTGAGGTCAGTGGAGAGATGACTCAGAGTTTAAAAGAACTCTCTGATCTTCCAGAAGATTCAAATGCTGTTTCAAGCACTCACATCAGGCGTCTCACAAACTTCTATGATTCCACAGAAGAGATTATCTCAAAATAATAATGTGGAGGGTAATGGTGGAAGACATCCTATCTTGACTTATGGCCTCTATATGCACAAATGTGCTGTATGCCTGCGCACCTGCATACAAACACACACACACACACACACACACACAGAGAGAGAGAGAGAGAGAGAGAGAGAGAGAGAGAGAGAGAGAGAGAGAGAGAGCCCTCCTCAAGTTTATCCTGAGGAACTGTCTGGCTTTGAGGGGGAAAAAGTGATTAGGTTAGAATCTTGGGTTCGGGGGGGCCCCATTCTGATTAATTGAGTACTAGCCATCTGGGGGTAGATATTTCCCACTTAACATTTTCCTCTGAGTGAATAATTAATGCAAACATTCTTTGGAAACGTATACGATTTGACTCTAGTTCAACCCTCCCAGTGTGTAGATGAGTAGAAATGACTTAGTGGTTGCCATGTCTCAGATCAAGGAGAAGAGCACACCACAGTTTCCAGGTTCATCTCCATGTGCCTTACCCTTGTAAGAGACCTCTGGTCTCTGTGCCTACGTGTAAGCATGCATAGACTCCCCTCCCCCATTACTGTACTAGGAGGACTAGTTTTTTTAAATAGTCATTAGTAATCTTTTGCTACTCAGGAAGAAATGAATGTTTTTTGGTCTGTTCATTTGAAATTGAGGGCAATGTCTGATTATAATATGTGTTTTACAAATTTTCAAAGACTCTTTTCCAAGAAATCTTTAATCTCAGCTAATTAAAACAATTCTGAGTTTTAATTTTTAGGCAAAGTAGAGTAGGCTCATATTTTTCAAAACCTACTTTAATAAGTGTACTTAAATGCTTTAACCTCTCTTCTAGCCCAGCACCCACCAGAGGTAGTGGAAAGGGAAGGTTAATAGGTTGAAGAAGGGTGTGGACCTGCTTAGAAATAGTTCTTTGGGTAGAGTCTGATCTGCTCTGTCAGACCATCATCAGTTCAGTTCACAGGAATATGCAACAGTAGCTCCATTCACTTGCAAACACCATTCACAGAGCAACAACAGCAGTTCTATCCACAAGAACCCCCAAGCCTCTGCCCACTGGCCCAATGCTGAGGAAGCCGCCGGAACACCACCACAAGTTCCTTGGTGCGTTTCTCTCTACAAAGTCATGACAAAAAAATGAACAGGGAAGAAGGCAAGGCAAACCAATGCCACAGTGCCATCAGCAAAGACCAGCATCAACAAGACCCAGTGAAGATCAGCAAAAAGTGGCAATGCAACCAGTGCCACACAGCGTTGCCTACTGTCTGTTGGGTTATACTTATACCCTTTCCAAACATCACCTGTTCTCTCAAGCATCCACTCTAGCAAAGCATCACATGCTCTTTCTCCAACCAGCTCCCAGAAAAACACACGTGTGTGTTCATAGCAAAGCATCCTCTCACATGTCTGCTTCGGCAAAAACATCCTCTCACAAGACAGGTTCCAGAAAAACATCACATGACACAGCTGAGTCGCCAAAGAAACCAGAATTTCCACTTCACAGTAGGATTGGCTTTCTGGGGATGCTGTGCCTATCCCTGACTTTCTCTTATGATTTTTTTTTCACATTTCAGTTGTGAAATAGCCATTTTGGAATAAGAGTACAGGGAAGCAGGTATGTGCGTGTATGTGTCGAGGGGGTGGTCACTCTTATTTCGTGATAGCTCACTATCTCAGAACTTAAATGTGAAAAAAAAAATCATAGGAGAAAGTCAGAGGCAGGCACAATACCCCCAGAATACAATAAGTCAATCCCACTGCCAATCAATTGGTTACTCTCCTACAAACAGAAACCCTCATCAACAAAATCTCAAACCAACCCCCTTTGAGAATTTTCAACTCCGAGGCTACCAAGTGTGTTGGATTGAAATAGAGATTGAAGTGTTCATTGACACTTGAAGCTCCAAGCCAGTTCCCCCAAGGGCTTAGGATCAAAGTGTTTAGTTAGGCCAACAGTCCATATCTAACGGATGTCTTGCTAGTGCAGCTTGTCTGTTCTGAAGGATGCTAGAACAATGTCAGTAGATACTCACTAGCTGGAAGAAGGAAGTAGCAAAGTGAGAGGAAGAGAAATAAATGGGCTCTTCTGTGGGCAGATAACACTGGTATATTAGTTTGAGCAAATTTGTGGAAGAGGCCTGTTCTCCAAGCACAGTGGCCATCCTCTTATCAAAGCAGCTGTCGCAATCACAAAGGACTTTTAAGACTGGGCCTGCTGACTGCTGACGGCCCCTCAGGGGAGAGGAAGGGAAGGTTGTTCAGTCTTCACTTGGCTGCTTCTCCTTGAACCTTCCAACTGATTTGTATGTAAGTCTACCTAGCAGCACATGGTCTCATGGGCTCCCGACATGCTAGACTATAGAAGGCTTAACTGAAGAGGGGATTCTATTTAGCAGCTATGGGGAAGTTGTGCTAGGGTGAGACTTCCTGGTGGTGTGAGTTTGGGGGATTTAGCCAGGCTCCTGTAAGTGCCATCATGTTCTATAAACAAGCCAAACAAACTCAGTGGTGCCCCATGTTGGCCTTTAGTGGAAAATACTTTGGTCTGCTGGTGGTACCATATTTGGGGTGAATAACATTTGTTTCCATCTCTCCGGGAACGGTTAATGCAACAGAACTGCACACAGATAGCTCTTTGAAGCACAGTTTCTCAGTGGCTTTTACCTACACAAACAAGAGTCCCGGGTAGATTAGCATCTTCTGCATCAACATCCCTGCTTTCCTGGTACCTCAGTATCCCAAGGAAGGACTGTGCCGCCCAGGGACCAAACTTTGCCGAAGACTGATTGTCCTGAGAAGTCATCATAGTGCAGCCATGCACACTGCGATGAGCGTCATGGAACACATTTGAGGACTTGTGAAGGAGACCGTATAGCCCACAGAGCGATAAAATATTTATGGTATGGCAATCACAGAACAATTTTTCTGAGCATTGGGTAGAAGCTTTTGAGAAATACAGCTTTGTCCCTGGCTGACCAAGGAGCCCTTTTTCAATAACCTCTTCTATGGTTGTCTCTAAGAGTTTGGGAAGTACAGAGCCAGCCCAAGATTTCCTCACGGGTCTGTATGTGTCTGAAGAGAACCTGATCAGCTTCCTGTAATGAAACTGTTAAATCGGGCTTTTGTGTCTCTGAGATTTGGCATGGCAGATTGAGCCCAGAAGTTAAAGCAAATGAGTTCATTTCTCTGAAACATAGCATGATCAAGTCAAACGATAGAGAATGGCGCATGGCAAGAGACAGCTTCTCATTTATTTATTCTGTCTCACCTTGCTGTTTTGAACCTTATACCAAAATGTATGTGAAGGTCGTCCAGTGCTTATACCAAAATGTATGTGAAGGTCGTCCAGTGTTCCTGTCTTCAGGAACTTCCCGTTCTGTCTCCCTAAGTCAAGAGACCAGAAGACATGCTAAATATCAATGTAAAAATCCAGGCTCTTAGGGTTTTTTAAAAAATATGTTATTTACTTTAATTTTTTGATTTACTAGTGTGTGTGTGTGTGTGTGTGTGTGTGTGTGTGTGTGTGTGTGTG
>JADRCC010332129.1:0-11794 GCA_019843855.1 Hylomyscus alleni | reverse complement strand
AAAAAAAAAAAGACATTTACAAATCCAAAAGGTGGCTTTACCTGCAAGGCCTGGGGATGGCACTGATGAATTTGGTGACTGCACTGTTCTGTTTGATGGCGGTCTCTGCTGGCCATGATCTACACTTGCGTCTTTCCTTGCAATGTTGTCCAACATGATAGTACTTGAACAATCAATCTTTCAAGAGAAAAAAATTATTTCAGGGCAAATTAATGTTGAAAACTAAAAACTACTGTAAACTGGTAAGAACTTCTATCTTGAGTACTATCTTTTCTTCCTGTTTGTTGAGTCAGGGCTTCTCTGTGCAACCCTGGCTATCTTGGAACACAATTTATTGAGCAGGCTAATCTTCAACCACCATCAACCCACCTGCTTCTGCTTCCTGAATGCTGAGACTAAGGGCTCACGTCAGACACAAACTGAGAAGTTCTGTAGATGACTCCCCCCATCGAGAAACTAAAGGTCACTCTTTATAGTCTACCAATGGTAAATATACTGAGAATAAATGCACTACATCATACGTGTGTGTGCGCGCACATACACACACACGCACACACATACACACACACACAAACACACAAGGTAAGTTAAATTTAAATTAAGTTTTTATGCTTTAAACATAAATATTTGGTCATGCCTAAATACATCAAGTTTCCCAGGAACATATACAATTCCTTTACGCCTTTGTAGCCTTTCTCAATTGGGATTCTATAAGAGAACTGTGTCCTAAAGCCAAGGTATACACTGTACATAATGAAATAATACAGAAAAAAGGGAGAAAGAAAAATTCCATTTTCTATGGATTCTTTCTTTTATGGGGTTAGGAGCTGGGAGACAGGAAGTAGACAGGGTCATTTCTATTTGAATATTCTTAGGTACTACTATAGTTAATAATTTTCAGATAGTGCATAAAGGACTGGGCTTCTTTTTTTTGAGACAGGGTTTCTCTGTATAGCCCTGGCTGTCCTGGAGCTCACTTTGTAGACCAGGCTGGTCTCAAACTTTAGAAACTCTGCCTCCCACGTGCTGGGACTAAAGGCATAAGCCACCACTGCCTGGCAGGACTGGGCTTCTTAATGTATTAAAAATAATTTATATTGTGGAATAATCTTAAAAGCAATTTTTTAAAATTTATATTGTTTTCCTATGTCTGATATAAGTAAGAAAAAATACGCTCTACTCATTTAAAATATATGCATTATAGAAACTGAATTATTCTAGTGAGCTTAATATTATGATTATTAGGAAATATAATTGATCTCAACTTGAAAAAGAAATCAAAGAAAAACTGAAAGTTTAATCTTATGTATACATGATTCTTCTAACGAAAGTGTGTAATGTTTCATGTTTGGTTGCACGTTCGTCATGCACACAACACTGTTATTTTCTACCTTTACACAGATTCTTTTAAAAGTCCCTTGTCCAAGTTAAAGGTCCTGAAGATTGACTATATTACTTAATATGCTCAGGTAGGCAGATGTGGTGTTCTGCCTCTTCTGCAGCCTTGCGAGCCTAACCCTTCCGGAACTCCTTAGCTCCTACTCCCTACACTCTCTCATCTAAACAGCCCAGTCTTGCCTTCCATCCCACTTCCCTCCTTCCCAGCCTCGATACTATGACACATCCTCTGCAAACATCTTTAAAGTCAAAGCCCAGAAAAACATTCCTTTGCATGTCCAAATATTCATAATTTCTAATTTTACTCACATTTTATTTCTAAAGAATAAGACTAAGCTTTCAGAACTATCTAATAAACCAATAAACCCAACCTTAAACTAAAGCCAAATTTGCTGCCAATTTTCAGATGAGGTTATTAGTACAGATTTTACATAAACTTACATCTGGAAGAGAAGGAAGATTGTAAGGCCCTCCCACTGGTGCACTCAGATCAATCATGGGTGAACCGAAAGCTTTGCCATCGTACCCAGCTGCACTGGTGATTGTGGGACTGGAAGGCGTGGAGGAGCAGCTGCTGGCAGTTGTGGGCGGAGCCTGTCCACTGCTGATCTGCCACTGGGTACCAAGATGAGAGCAAACATGACAAGTGTAAATCATCACTCTTTTCAGACATCAAAGATAGAAGAAAAAGTCCATTATTTCTGCTCAAATGTTATTTGAATGGAAAGAACACGAGGAAAGAGAAAAGAAAGCATATTATGTGTGTGTATACATATGTGTTAATAATATAAAAAAAATAAGCTTTTTTTTTTCTGGTAAAAAATAATTAGCATATACCAGAAAACAATCTCACATCCTTGCAAAATATATATACATATATATGAATTGTACAAGAAATATAAGCATTCAAAAAACAACTTCTTTGAAGTAAAACTAGAGAACTGATTGATCCATTTAGTAAAGCTAGAGAACTAATTGATCATTTTCTTTTTTCCCCTCCCTGAAATGCCTATAAATAACTAGCCACAAATTAGAGCTGTAAGATGTTTATACATCTCTTTCTCACGTTTCATATATAAACAAGTAATTAAGCCTTACTGAGGAAAGCCTTTTCATTCACATTAGAAGCTACGATAAACAAAAACAAAGATAACTCTAGGTATACTGAAGGATACAAAATTGAATCTCACTGTTGTTTGGTTGCTTCAAAGCAAACACAAAATACAGTATAGATGGATAGTTAGATAAAAAGGCATATGGTCAATGTGTACTAAGGCAAGGGAAACAAACTGTTCCCTATAAAATTATTTCAATATTTGGTGTGTTTGAAAAACATGAAAACTCAGAATAAATCTGGGGGGTGGTGGTGGGAGAAATGAAAGCTATCCTAAGGTCATTCAGCAGAAAGCTGCCCAAATATATTATCATTTATATATGGATGACACTGTAAAGTGGTGTTCTGAAACATGATATTCTGAAAAAAATCTTACATATATCTGTATACATATATATGTAACTGTAAAAAGTACACACAGAAACATAGGAAGTTGGGTGTGAACGTCAACTTTAGCACCTTTACGTTCAACATTTTCATCTTATTCCTCCATATTTCCCCCTCCCCTTCTTAGAGTAACGAATCACTGTTCATGAGTGCCTTTCTGGGGTTGTTACCATGTACACAATCAAACACTTAGAAGTGAGATCGGATCTCACAAACATTAGGTGACGTGATAGTTTCTTACTAGCTAAAAAGTATATCATTACATGAGCCTGGCATAATTTGGTAAGTTTATACATTAAAACTAATTTCTGGAGCGAGTGGGACATTCAGTATATAAAAGCACTTGCTGTCCAGCCTGGCAACCTGATCCCTCAACCCACATGGTGAAAGACGAGACTCCGACCAGCTCTCCTCTGACTGTGCCAAAGCATTGCCCTCCCTATATGTTAGACAGTAGCACAATAAATAAGCATTTTAAAAAAGTGCACTAACATCTATAAATCTAATTCTATACAGAAAGTTTAAAATACAATCATGTTTCTCCTGGTTTATTTGTTCATTTATGTTTTAGATTTTTGTCCCAGAAAATATTAAAAAAAAAAAAGAAGAGTATTTACTGACGCATGCACACACTCTCCTGCTCTGTTTCCACAGAACTCTGTTTATCCCCTGGCAGGAATGCTTCCATCTGCCCAAGGAATGCCATAGGCAAGATGCTTCCTACCCCTTAGAGATACAGCTTGCCCCACAACCCCGATTCGGCCATTACAATCTAATAAATGGGGGAGAAGTGGAGGCTTGGAAGGTGCCAGGTGATTTGAATGAATTAGGACCACTCTCAGCACAACTCTGCAAGGCACTCATATTTTTATAGCTTAAGTGAAATCTAAAAATACTGTACCTGACAAGATCATAAATTAAGAAAGTAAGTAGAATTTGATGCCAAACAACGGTTTAAACTTCTACTTATAATGGTGAAGCAGAATCTGGAGATATTAAATCAACTCTTGATTCTACACACACAGAGTATGCAAGGACTCCTTGATTACAAAGCACCGAGATGTTTTCTTACCTCTGTCTCCACACACCTGTTTCTAAGTATACTTTGTATTTTCTTTTTTTTTTTTTTTTTGGTTTTTCGAGACAGGGTTTCTCTGTATAGCCCTGGCTGTCCTGGAACTCACTCTGTAGACCAGGCTGACCTCGAACTCAGAAATCTGCCTGCCTCTGCCTCCCAAGTGCTGGGACTAAAAGGGTGTGCCACCAGCGCCCAGCCTATTTTGTATTTTCTACTCACTTAGGAAAGCAAGCATGCAACCTTCACCACCTATTGTCTACGTTACGTTCCTATGACCTGGAAGTCAGAAGCACCTGGAGAGAAAGGTAATACGCACCTGTTTTATGGCCTGTTGAGCCAAAAAAGCCATCTGCAGGGGGTTGGGCTTTACTGTCTGCCGTGGCACATGCTGGCTTGGTGGGTATCTCAGCTGCTGAGCATAAGGAGGAAGAACTGGTCCATTGGGCTTAGGGCTGTGATTCTGAAAGTTGATTAAGCGTGGTGGTGGATGCTAGAAAAAAAGAAACAAATGCACTGCAGTAACAATGGCCTCCTACAGAGGCCAGAGCATTACAGTATAAACTCCCAAGGACAACAGTTCTGTCACAGATGACTCACTAAGACAAGAGGCAAGGGGTGTCACCAGGAATCACTTACGAAAGGGGAAGGAGAGGAAAGGAAGAGGGAGGGAGGGATGAGCAGGAGAGAGCATGCCTGACACTGGTGGGTGGGGAAGGCTGGGTGGAGAGGCAGAGAGGCCACATCTCCGCTGTCAATGCTGTCTTCAAACTCAGCAGTTTTAGCAAACCCCAAACTCACATGCCAGACTTTTTGACCACTCAACTGTATTCATAGCTGGGAGCTTGTTGCTTCTTTGTTGAAGACACCATAACTGTGGTTATGATCAGGTCTTCCTACAGAAGGAAGCACTGCGGTCCTCATTCAGAGACGAGTGACTCCTCATGCCATAAGTTCATGCGGCCACCCCAAGGCAGCTGTAGAGTGTAGCTCTGCCTCCCCGCATTCTTCCTACTTTTCGAATTGATTCTCCTACTTTAAATTAATTGCTTCCTTTCTCCCTCAGTTAAGAATATATTACAGAACGACTGAAAAACAGATCTGTCTAGTGTTTCTGGACCAACTGAAGTCCCAAGGTACAGAGCAGAAATAGCATTGCTAAGTAACCGCATAGGGGACTAGCCAGAAGCCCTAACAACTTTTTGATTTTCCTACTAAAACTTGGGACATGAGGGTTTTACACCATGAAAACACAAACAGTAAACAGTGAGGAATTACAGGAGAGATTTTCTAAATTTATTTAAAGGAAAAACACACAAATGATTTTTAAAGGAAAACAAATATTTTCTGTCACCTTAGTCTCATCCTTTTGTTAACTGCTCAACACAAAAATTCAACCAAAAACAAACAAATGAACAGACAAAAAACCCAGAACACCTCAAAACCAAAACCAACTGACACTTGATGCTAGGGCCCTGTCTACCTTTAAGAGGCTCACAGACAAGCATGGCGGAAGCTGTGTCCTCCTCCCTGTGTCCTGAACTGCTACAGTTGGGTTAATTTAGGAGAATGTTTTGACAAACTCCACATATTATTAAATACCAGATATATTAAAATAAATAGCAAAACTAGTGATACTTTGTGCAAATAAAGTAATTCTTTCAAGAATTACAAGATGAAAAGAACACAAATGTGGAAAATAATGGAGCTTGGTGGGACTGCAGGCCTGGGCTATAAATCACGAACAGCGATAATCTGTCAGCGTTCTCAAATGAGCAGATATATCCAGAGTCATAGTGCAGACTGCACAGCACTAAATCAGCCGTCTATCAAGTCTGCTCTACTTACTCTGCCACATAATAAAGCATTCTACCTTTGCTCCACCTGGCACTTTAAGAAAGCCAGTGACATGGTTCATCATCAGAGGAAGAATTATGAAACTATCACGTGAGTGACTTTACAAGCACAATGCTTTCAATCTACTTGTCCACAAAGACAAATGTAGAGTATGATCTGCACACTCCACATAACTAGAGACACAAAGACACTGCTTTTAGAAGGCAGTGCACAAAAGGTACATGTTCAAAAGCTAGTGGAAAATAAAGAAACTAAAAATATAGCAAGAGAGTAAACTGATAGCCAAAAAAAAAAAAGTGGAAATGGATATTTAGCAGAATAGATTTAACAAGGAGTAGGAGAGAGGACTGGTGCTCACAGAAGACTAAAAATAACACACAAGGGAATTGTTAAAAGTACTTCTAGGTTAGAAAATTAAGTTGTATAGTAGAGATTTTACATAAATTAGAACACTAAATGCTATGGAGTGAAAGCCAACTTGTAGAAAAAGCAGGCCGCAGGCTTGCATGCTATTTGTCTGCCACTGCTTATACGGGTAAGTACATTCACACAGTTACTGAGTCACTGCCCCGTTACAGAAAGGCAATTCATTAAGGTAATGGATTTACTCCTTTCCTGGTTCAAACCTAGTAGTAGAGCATGTGCTTTTGCAATGTGCAGGGGTTTGGACTATGTCCTAGCACTACAAAATAGGCAAATAACAAAAAAGCATGATGTATGCCTGTAACCCTCAATTAGTGTTGAAGAATTCTTTAAAAGCTATTTCATGTTTTGTTAAATCACTATTAAAAAGACCATATATCCTGGTGTTGGTAAAATCCTGTAAAAGTCTCTCCTCCTAACTAACTAACTAACTAACTAGCTAACTAATTAACTAACGGTTCCTTTTTATCAATAAGTCATCTCTGTATTAGCCCCATTTCCTTTTTGCTTTTGTTGCTAAGACAGCTTGAGTTACATTTTGTTAAGTGTAATGAGACTTCTTAGCATAGTTTTGTCCCATGTACTTGTCTTTTATGAAACTCCAGCTCATTTGTGTCATTTACAAAATCATTACTAACCTTCTGTCCAAACTGGGAGAAGATAAAGTTAACTGAAGTTGTAAGTTCTGCGAAGGAGACTGAGGCAACTCTACAGCAAGCCTTTATTCATCTAGCACGTCCTATCAAACCTGAACAGAACTGGGTTAACTAAAAGTACAGAGAGATAAGAGCGGAGAGACTGCAGAGGCTGCAGAGAGGCTTCAGTGAATAAGGCACTAGCTGAGGTCAGCCTCAGTAAGTAAGTGGATGGCAAGAAGGGAAGACCCAGTGTCTGCCTCTGGCCTCACACGTTATGTGTGCATGCTCACCTGGACACGAGGACATGTACACAGACACTTGATCACCACACAATGCAAACATATATCAAAATAAGTAAACAATAAATCAATCAATCAAAGGACCGAAAAACAACAGAATACCACACATGTAATAAGAATAGAAATAGTATATGAATTTGCTGAGGAAAAATTAAAAAGGCTGAAAAGACAGGATTCTAATGACTGCCTGACATTCTCTATTGAATACTGTCCTAGTTTTAGAATGAAGTGTGGTTTTCTAAATACTGCCTCCAAAGAGATTCTTACGGTATTGTTCAACCTGATGCACCTATAGGATTTAAAGAGACACATACTTAACGTCTACAGAGGCAGAAGTCACTTGGGAATACATTTATTCCTTGCCAGAACTGATAACAATGCATGGAGGTTGAAAGTAGATATAGCAAATCAGTTTGGAGGTGAGCTAAAAACTATATGTTAGATTAAGGGTCCTTTAATGCAGTCAGTTTTAATATGTAAATGGAGGACAGTGTGTGGGGGATGTGGGTTACTGTAAGCTGCTCAACACAATTACTCTATAGTTATCTAAGTTAGGACAGGCCTGCTTCCAAATTTACCTGATGAGAGATGGAAGGCTGCTGGATGGGCCCCTGCATTCTAGGGTTTGGTAAACCCACAGGTGCTGGCCTCCGTTGCACCTGTTGCCTCTGAGCCATTACCTGTTGCTGCATATGCTGGAGCCGTAACTGAGCTAGGCTGATCTGTGTTGGGAACTTGGATAACTGGTTGGAAGGTAAACCACCTGATGGCTGTGAACTCTGTTCCAGGACAGGACTCTGCTTAGGCATTTGTGGCTGGCTCTCTTTATCCTCGATTACTAAAGAACCTAATTAAAGAAAAGAGAACATGATAAAAATGTTTGGTAATTGGTGAAATACTACATATTATATATCTACTGAGTTGAACTTTAATTGCCAAAGAATTTTGGACACAGGATCCTATAAACTATTAAAAGCGGAGTATTCCCAATGAGATTTTTATTTATTTATATTCTATAAAAACTTACCTTATAAAAATTTCTAAGAATAATTCATTTAAAAATAATAAGACTTTCAAGAACAGCCATCTCCCAACCTATGTTTTGTATTTCTAATTTTTTTTTTTTTTTAAAGTAGGGTGGATCAAAGTGTTTGATCCCAGTTCTGGCTATATATTTTGATAAGCAAATGGCCATGTATATGTCTCAAATTGGCCTGCAGGGGTCTCTATCACCTAGTCTCCTATGATTCTTTTTTGTTCTTCCTTTGTATGGATGACATTCATCTAAGCCTACGTCTTCCTTTCCCATTGTATGCTGTGATGAAAGCACTGGCTTGTTTCTCACATATACTCTAGTCTTGAGGGTGAAGAACAGTCACATTTGATGATTCTAAAAGAAATCCGGGCACCCATGATGCCATCAAAGGAAAAACTGGCTGGTGGGAAATGTCTAGGGAACTTTTGAGCTTTTGTTTCCAGCATTTCCCTGTGAGAAACCTTAAAAGCAAAAAGAATATTTTCACACATTTAGTAGCACAACAAGCAAGCCGAGGGGTGACTTTTGACGCACTGCTTACAAAGATTATCTACTTCCTAATGTTGCCAAGATGCTAGTCTCTGACTCAATGAGCCTTGATATTCAGACGAAGTACTTCTCTGTATGTTATCCTTCAACTATTTACAGACCTTACACCCCACTCCGTACATCCACACAACTTATAACCTGACCAGAATAAGAAAAAGATCTAAACCCCAAAACAATGGGGAGAGTAATGATGAAGGGAGGAAAAAGAAAAACCTTCTATACATCAGACAAAGCAGCTGAGCCTGAGCAGCAGTTGTAACAACTGTTGTCAGCCTTCTGATACGGTGACAGTGCAGACACCTTCAAAGCTACTGCTTGTAAAGTAAGAAGTTCATTATAAAAGGCAAGATTGGGAAAAAGAAAGTCGCATAATAACATTATGATTTCAAGATGGGTAGGTTGACTACATAGTCAGGGGTAGGCTGGCCTGAACCACATGAGAACTTTCTTGTCTTACTCTACTCTAACCACACTGCAAAAGTGTAACTTGGGGCTAGAGAAACAGCTGAGTGGTTAAGAGCACTTGGTGCTCTTTTGGAAGACCCAAGTTCGATTTCTAGCACCCTTGTTAGGCAAATCACAACCACCCTGTAACTCCAGCTCCAGGGTCAAACGCCCGTTTCTGGACTCTGCAGCACTAGTACACTGACGCACATATGAACACATAAGCACAGGCTGCTCACTAGCAGCATGGGAAGTGGTATGGAAAACATTCTAAATATCAAAAACCAAACTGACATGGGCAATGTGGGTTAATGGTAAAGTACATATGCAGCTATGATCCACAGCAACACACACACACACACACACACACACACACACACACACACACAGACACACCTTAAATATTAAAGCCCACATATCACATACAGTCAAGAGGAAATATATTCTGATACAGACAGAGGTGACAATACAAACGGGATTCTTGGGGTTGGCGAGATTGCTCAGTGGTTAAGAGCACTGGCTGCCCTTCCATTCCTAACACTCACATGGCAGCTCACAACCCTCTGTAATTCCAACAGGATCTGCTGCCCTATTCTCGACTCTGTGGGTATTGCACATACATAGTGCACAAACATACATTCAGGCAAAATTCCCATACACACTAAAAAACAAAAATGCAAGCACAAACAGGACTCTATGGGGAGAAGGAGGCTCCTAAATCCCTTATGTACCCTCTAAGCAAATATATTTCATATCATTTCAAAACAAGTACTATACATTCATGCATCTGTGTTACCATATGCATATAATAATGACATACTGGAAAAAGTGTGACTGTAAAACAAGATAATGAATGGCAATGCTATATTCAGTAACAGGTCATGACCAAAACAGTCATGTAGGGAAAATGTATACAATGGCCTACCCAAGTTGATAATATTCTGAGCCCAGAAACTAGGATCACAATGAAACTGGATGGTGTTGTTGGTCACAGGAGAAGCATCACACCTTGCACGAAGAAGGTGCCGTAACCTGTACGTAATCTAGAAGGAAGCAGAGAGAAAAACATTAGTATATTTCTAATGCAAATAATGTGTGGTAAGCTCAGCGAATTCCTAAAATAGTTTCTAGTGTGTGTGTAAGGAATCTCACTCAGGTTACAGAACTGGTCATACAAGCCATACAAACCAGAATTTCTGAGGCAGAGGCAGGAGGAGCTCTTGAGTTGAGCATAGCCTGGTTCTACATAGTTCCAAGACAGCAGGACTATGTAGAGACCCTGTCTCTAAAGAAACAGATAAGTAAACAAATAAACAAACAAAACAAAAAACAAAAAAGATGGCCACCCAAAACTTTCTGTTCAAATGTTACAATTTTGTGATATGACTCAGCTGTATTATTGCTTATTGAACTAAAAAGTATTGTAAAATTAAACCTGTCAGAATATGGTCTAAAAACAGAGTCATGTGAGAATTTTGAGTGCTTGTGAGAAAATTCCAAGAAAACAAGACAAGACCTTGACGTCAGTTTCTTAAAAACATAGTATTGTTCTTAGAAGGTGTGCTCACGCTCCTCTCGGGCGTATTGGATAGGAGTGAGCCTACTTCAGCTGTGTGACTCATCTGCCTCTATGGAGAAGCACGTTTACTCATGTGATTCCTGTCCCTTAGTGTATAAACTGTCTGATGCTCTGATGACGCTCTTTGCACGAGTCTTTAGTCCACTTCAATTTTAGGCCCCAATCTCCCAGGTTCACTCTGCCAGCTAGAGTGCCAAACAAAACCAATTTTTAAAATTAAGAACACTTTACAAAAATATTTTCTATAAATTTACTGTGCTTTTTCAAACTCCTTTTTTTTTTCTGGCTGTTGTTGTTGAGATTTACTACTTTTATTTATGTGCAAGGCTATTTGGCCTGCATGTACCTGTGTATCACTTTTGCACCCAATGCCCCCAGAGGAAGGTTCTGGATCCACTGGAACTAGAGTTAGAGGCAGCTGTTGAGTTGCCACATCAGGACTGAAATTTGAATCCAGGTCTTTTGTAATAACTGCCAGTGCTCTAACTGCTGAGCCATCTCCCCAGCCCCTTACTACCTTATTCTTTTAAAGTACTCTGAGTCTAGACTTAGGTAAGGAACGAACTGTAGAGAATACAAGTCAATCTCTGATCATGAACTAGCTGGTTCTCACTACTTCTCATTATGGGTCCTTACAAACAGCCATGTTAGAATCCCATGCTATTTCACATATAGATTTTCCTCTATGATAAGCCTCCAATACCTATTCCTCCTTGCTCAACATTGCTGTCCTAATTCTTGACAATTTCAATATCCAACTATATGCTGGGCTTTGAGCTCACTCTAGTGTGGAAAGCCAGCATTACAAGTGCAGTTCCTAGCAACTTTGCTCTTAGGATTTTTCCTGTTCTTCCACCTCATTTTATTCTCCCCCTGCCAATACTCAAATACAAGCCAGTCACTACAAGCATCACCTTAAACACACTCCCAACTCTCTTTCATCTACACAATTACAAGTACTCTTTCTTTTCTTTCTTTCTCTCTTTTTTTTTTTT
>JADRCC010332117.1:3761-18582 GCA_019843855.1 Hylomyscus alleni | reverse complement strand
TTTTTTTTTTTTTTTTGCGATGATGCTATTTGTTGCTATGTGTTCTTTTACTTGGAAGCCTCACCAAGGTTAACACTTTGCTCTGACTGAAACTCTATTGGGAACTCCAGCTGACTACTTCCATAAGGTTTCTCCAGTTAATTGCTGGTGAGTATTTATGAGCCCCTGATTTGATGATGTTACTTTCTGCTAGTATTTGTTCTTGATTTGGAAGTTTTGCACAAAAACCTTTGCTCTCCCTGAGACTCACTCTATTGAGAACTCCAGTTGGATGCCTTAAAGGCTTCCCCAAATGAGTACCAGTTTATATACTCAATAAACTCATTCATTCAAGAGTGAAATTTTATCTATCATAGATATTTTCTTGGACTACATAAAATATTCTTGTATTCAACAAGAGTAACTGTAAAAAAAATGAAAGGATGATATATGTGATAACAATAAGATCAGGGATAAAGGAAGTTCAGACAATAGATGATCTTCCTAGAATCCTCCTTGTTGATCAGAGGATTGAATTGACTGATGGTTCTTGGGTTCCTACATCAGAATTCACTAGATAGTATAATACACCTACTGTGAATTATTCTTCATACAAAACATTTAGGCAAGTGAAGACATTTGTCCATCACATTTATAGCTATTACATTTCTCTAATTAAAACTCTTACTCCTAAGGTCTTGTTTTTTTTAATTATTTCTTTTTGTTTTTGAGATTACAATAAGTAGATAATTTCCCCATTTTCTTTCCTCTCTCCAAACCCCCCCCACATACACCTCCTTTCTTTCTTTCAAATTCATGGCCTCTCTTTTCATTAAATATATATATTGATATGTACATAAATTTATGTATACATATGTATTCCTTATATGTTATATATTATATATACATATATACACATATATTATACATACATACATACATATATATATATATATTATATAGACTGGCATGTATTACACAGACTGATATATATCAGTCTGTATAATGTCACAAAATATATATTTCATGGCTGACTGTCTGGTATTAGATAACCAATCAGGAAGCTCTTGCTCTCATCCTTCCTTCTTTGCCTGTAGTTCTTTTTGTATGACTGAGGGCTCATGGGCTTTCCCTGGACCATGTTAGCATGTCTATTGTCGGTCGTTATCCATGTTCATGTTATGTTTAGGCAGCTATGTTGGGTGAGATTTTATAGGTATCACTTCTGATATTCCTAGGAAGCAGGGTCTTACAGCAAACTCCCTTTTCTTCTACCTCTTACAAGCTCTCTGCCACATCTCCCACAATGTTCCCTGAGCCTTAGGTGCAGAAGTTGTGTGGTAGATGTGTCAGTTGGGACTGGGTTCCACAAGTCTACATTTTAATTGTAGACTCTTTGGCTCTCGGAAGGAGCATGGTCAGCACAGATGGAAATTTTTCAGTTAAATTATATATGCATATTAATAATCAAGACATGTGTATTATAGGGCAATGGACCAATCAGGAAACTTGGTAAGGTCGAGTGGGTTTGGAAACCTGGTACCCTTAGACCTGGGAATGGTAGACATTTCACTTACTCCTGACCAAGTTCGTATCATGTGACCACAGCACTTCATGGAGAGGACCAAGGTAATCAGAGGCAGGTCCCAGAAGCCCCTACACATGGAGATGAGGCATCCCTAGCATCTCAGACTAAGCCAATAGAAAGCATCTGCTTTTAGACCCCAACCCAGGCCAAAATGTATATGAGACCTTGTCTACAAGAAATAAAGCTTCAAAGATTGTCTGAGAGCATCTGTCATATAAAAGTTGTAATACTTTTAGGGGAAGAGTGTTCTCTCCTGAAGCTTTCACTGCTGGGAGATGCTTGAGCCTACCATGGTCACTTCCTGACCTTGGCTCCTTGCCCCCAGTGCCCTGCTGAATATCAGAGTCCCCCTTACTGGCTCTTAGCCTCGATCAGACTCACCCCCCCCAACCCCGCTTTGGAAAGTGCAACTCTTTTCCTAGGCCAGACCTCTGTAGATTTTCACAGATCCCATACACAGACTTGCAGTAGGTATTTTGGGTACACAGTTAATAGTGTGATTACTTATTAAGTTTTCAGACATCCTTACTGTTATTTTACTCTCCCTCATTAGAGCCCTCCAATTATCCCATTTTTCTCTTCAGATCACTTATACTCTGCTATTTCCCTCTAATGATCCTCCACCCTCTCACCCCTGTAATGGTCCTTTTTTACTTTCTTGGTTTCTACAGTCACTCTAGTTTGGAATTAGGAGCCTCAGATGAGAAAGAACATGTGAAGTTTGTCTTTCTGCATCTGGGTTGTGTCATTCAATATGATCTTTTCTAGTTCAATCCATCTACAGGGCTAGACTCTGGAGAAGAATGTGGAGGGTCTGACTAGATGGAGAAGTTGCAGATGACATCTTGACTTATTTTGCATGCAATTAAAAGAAAGCATACGGATGCAGTTGGCCTATCCCAGAACCCTGTGACAGCTTTTTGCTACTTGATGGAAATTTCTACACACTGCTGAGCTGGCAGATCTGTTCTGTACTTTGAGGCTGTGAAAAGTAGGATCACTTACATGTAACACTAATTCTCTCTCTCTCTCTCTCTCTCTCTCTCTCTCTCTCTCTCTCTCTGTGTGTGTGTGTGTGTGTGTGTGTATTTCTCTGCAAAAGATTTATTTGGACTGCACAACATACTTCTAGTTAATAAACTTGAATCAGGTATATCTGTAATCCCAGTACTTGGAGAACTGGAAATTCAAGATTATCTGGGCTATATAGCAATATCCTATCATAGAAAAAGAAGGAATAAGGGAAGGAAGGGAGGGAGGGAATAAAGACATGGAGGAAGATTAACCAAAGGGGGAAAAACCTGACCAAGAAGCAAATAAATGTCAGGTTAATGAGTTCATTAATCACATCCAATGATTTAGATAACCACAATTAAATGACAAGTCCACAGAAGAATCTGTCACCTGTTGGTCATTTTGTCACAAGGAGGAATTAAATGTACCAGGAATAGACATAGACAGGAACCAAAATTAAACTTATTTCTATAAGCACTATACTTTGATCAGAAGAACAAAAAATAAGGGAATGTGTCTTAGTAAGAATTTTATTGCTATGAAGAGACAACATGACCAAGGCACTCTTACAAAGAAAAACATTTAATTGGAACTGGCTTACAATTTCAGAGGTTTAGTCCATTATCATCATGGAGGGATGCAAAGCAGTGTGCAAGCAGGCACTGAGCTGGAGGAGCTAGGAGTTCCACATCTTGATCCACAGGCAACAGCAGGAGACTGTGTGCCACACTGGGTGGAGCTTGAGCATAGGATACTTCAAAGCACGTCCTCACACAGAGACATACTTTCTCCATCAAAACCATACCTATTCCAACAAGGCCATAACTCCTAATAATGGCATTGCCATGGGCTTCGCATTCAAACCTGAGTGATTATGGGGGCCAAACCTATTCAAACAACCACAAAATGTTCTGAAATATTTTACTTCAATAAATTTAAGACACAATCAGATGTAAGATACATCATAATTTTATGCACCATCGAGATATAAAAACACCATGAAGCTAGGTGTGGTGGCACATTTCTATATTCCCAGTATTAGGCCATTGAAGGCCGAAGGATCCTGAGTTAAAAGCCTGAGTGGCTACATAGCAAGCTCCAGACCTGCCTTGTCTACACAATGATGACGCCTTATATACAAAGTAACAAAAATAAATAAATAAAACCTTTCGACTAAGTGGCCTAAACTAGTATCTTTAAAAGACTTAAAATTTCTTCCCTTATTGAATGATCTGATTTTGACTTAACTTGATACAATTATTCTTTTTCCTCATATATGATCCTGATGGTTGTATTAAAATATTAAAGCTTGAATCTTCTGAATGAATTCCGCTTGAAAAGAGACAGCTGTGTCTCTCCTCGCAGACTCAGCCTCCATACCATGAAAAGAGTTAAGTTGTCTCAGGGGTTGTCTGGCAAATTGCTAGTGTCAACTCTCCACATGATGGAGCTTGCATTTTCCAGATTTTTACCTGAAGGAGGCACTGAGATCTTCAGTTCAAGAGCTCAAGTTGGCAAGTGAGCAGGCAATGCCCACTGCACAGCTGGCATGGCTTAATGTGCATAATGTACATTATGTGCAGTAAAGAGGTAAACAAAGGGTAGAAGAAAAGGCTCTGAGAATGGATGGAGTCAGAATTTAGATTATGTAAAATCCCACACTCTTATTATCCAAAAACAAACAAACAAACAAACAAATAAAAACAACATCTCATTGAAGGTCTAGAGGTCATTTTTTTTTTATCTTTGAAAAAAATAGTGAGTTTCATTGGACATGTTCTCATGAGGTCTCAGAGTTGGTTATTTTGAAAGCAGGTTTGAGAACTATTTTCTTTCAGGAGAGATGACACACAGGCTTAAAAACTTAGAAGAAACTTCACCTCTAAAGTAATAAGTGAAACCAGCACTACACTGTGATATGAGTTAATCTAGTTTTACTGTGGCAGCATGTATCCTATTTTATGGGAGTTCAGTTATAGTCTTCCCATTTAGGAATGGTGGTGAAAGGACAAACTGATGTTTTAAAATTGTTTTTTAAATTATCCAGCATGTTTCACTAGGTATTTGCTGAAACTTCAAAGTTACAGATTCACTGTAAAGTTCCGCCAATAATAGAAGATCCCAAAGGAAAGATTTTGAATGCTGAAAAAAATTTCAGCTGAAATTCCATAAATATTTTTGTCACATTACTTGGTGACTATGCATCTGACACCTAAGCTAAAAATAACTAGTTTCAAGTATCAAGAGCCAGACACTCAATAAATCTCAATTTTAGTTCTGACCTGTAATTAAACTTTAAAATTACGAAGTCTTTTCTTGGGGACATACATGCTTTTTTTGGACAGGGGGTGGGGTAAGGAGCAAATAGAAAGTATGACATCAATAAAAGAGAACACAGAAAACAGAGGCACCAAATGGAATCCCAGAATAAAGTCCTTTCCCATCTACAAATGTAGTCTATGTCCATGGGCTGTTAAATGAAATAGCTGACTTAAAGAGATGTGAAACACTTTAGATGGTGACCTCAGGACAGATTTCCCCAAGGCACACATGGATGGCTAGTCTTCACCTAGGGATAGAACATGGTAAAAGGTCAATAACAGAAGCTGCCGTGTCTTTGAAGTGCTACAGAGCCCAGTTTATTACAGTCAGCAGCATCTTTACTTCAGGTGTCAAGTAGAGTTTATTAGCTGTGATTTTATGAAATAGTGAAAGAAGCTGAAATATTTCTGGGTAGCTATAGAAAAGTGTAGCATGGAGGCCAAGAATCATTATCAGTTGCTGGGGTGTTGACAGTGGAGTACTCTGAAAACTGTCGCTGTTTGTACGAATATTAACTTGGAAGCCATTTGTTTCTTTGACACAGAAGCTACTTTTCTTTTTGTTTTTTTTTTTATTTTATTAAAAAGCTTTGTCTTTACATGTCACAAATTACTGATCAAAATATCATGTATTTGTGGGGGATACGCGAGTGAATCTAGTAGAGGAAAAGGTGGGATGGAGAACTAAACACCATGATCTCCTGTGCCTGCTCAAGGAATCTTGATCCCACCATACCAGCCCAGCCCCTATCTGAAATGGCTCCCAGCAAACCAGTGAGACCAAAGAGATCTGCATCCATTCTCTGGAGTCTGAATTCCCAGACATCTTTGTGGGCTTTGTCTTAACTTCCTCTGGCCTTTCCCCACCCTCCCTGGTCCTGGTTCTAACACATATTCCAGTCAACTAGGTCCATGTCTTTCAAAACACCTTCAGGACTTTTCTAAAAGATACTATCTAAGATGTTTTCTAGTGGCATATTTTTGCCCTCTATAAATATGCAGAATTCCATAGCAAATAAATCTGGAGTCTTACATTATATGTGAAGGGGGTAGATTTACAATGAAATATGCTGACCTGGATTCTGACAAAAGTTTGCCAGCTTTTCCAAATTCATCTAATTCAGATAAATTCTTTGCCCTTTCCACACCTTCATATAAAGTAAAATATCCATATGCATAATGAAGATCTGTTCATGGTATGAAAAATTATCTAATTCTTCCAAATAATTAACTGTCTAAAAAGTATAGGATACTCCTAAGAGACTGGGAGCAAATAGACAGTTGCACCACCATGAATGGAGATCTGGGCACAGACAATAGGGAGAGCATTGCCAACACTTCCCTCAAGTTGCCTACTGAGTATGTCACTGCAAAACTGTTCTTTTGGCACATGTACCCCCTCCCTGCCTCATCTCTACAACATATGTCTGTGTCTGTACAGAGGGCACAGAGGGAAAGCATATCAGCACGATAACTGGCTGCCAGGCAGATAAAATGCTCGCAAGAATGGATGAGTCTGGGTTGTTACAGTTGGCCAGACCTTTCAGCATTGTTCTGGCACTGCTTATATCTAAATCAGCACTGTCCAAAACAAACACAATGCAAGCCATGTAGATAATTTTCAATGTCCTAGTAACCATGTTCTAAAATGGCCAAAGACATTTTAATAATGGAGTTTATTCAGCCCTACAAGCTAACATATCATCTACTCAATAAGTAATTAATAATAATAAATAATTATAATATTTTGACTGTGTTCAATAGTAAGTGCTTGAAATTAGACTTTTTGACTCTCTCACAGCACATTTTGGTTGGAACTATCCATATTTCACATGCTCAAGGCTATTGGCTTCAGTATTAGACAGCCCTCTTGCCTCCTGTAACAAAGTAAACTGAAGTCCAGAACTAGCTTTCTCAAATTTGAAGTGTGCTGTGCCAATCTGTTGTAGGATTTTTTTATTCTTGTGCTATGTTTTTCTCCCATTTATAAAAATTGAAATAAATGCACAGGAATGTCCTGATGAATTTTTATTGTCAACTTGACACAACCAAGAGTCACCTGGGAAGAGGGACTCAACTGAAGGAGAGCCCAGATCAGACTGGCTCGTGGTCATATCTATAGGGGAATTCTTGATTGCTGATTGATATGGGAGGTCCCAGACAACTATGTTTGGTCCTACCTTTGGTCAGGTAGTCTCAGGATGTATGAGAAAGCTAGCTGAGTGTCAGTCAGAGAAAGCACACCAATAACACTCTTCCTCCAAGGTTTCTGATTCAGTTCCTGTCCCCAAGAACCTTCCTTGTTTATCTGTCCCCATCTCCCAATGATGGACTGTTACCTATGAAGGTAATCTGGTAATCTGGTTTTCTTCTCACTCCCAAGTACGCAACTGGATTGAGACATCCTCACTTGGGTCCTTCGGCTTGTTAATCATTTTGAGTTCTGTGGGTTGTATCCTGGGTATTCTGTACGGTTTTGGCCAATATCCACTTATTAGTGAATACATACCATGCATGTTCTTTTGGGTCTGAGTTGCCTCTCTCAGGATATTTTCTAGTTCCATCCATTTCCCTCAAAATTCAGGTTGTCCTTGTTCTTAATAGTTGAATAGTATTCCATTGTGTAAATGAACCACATTTTCTGTGTCCATTCTTCTACTGTGGGACATCTGGGTTGTTTCTAGCTTTGGGTTATCACAAATAAGGCTGCTATGAGCATATTGGAACATGTGTCCCTGTGGCATGGTGGAGCATCTTTTGGGTATATTCCCAGGAATGCTATAGCTGGGTCCTCAGGTAGATCCAATTTTCTGAGGAATCTCCAGATTGATTTCCAGAATGGTTGTACCATCTTGCAATCCACCAGCAATGAAGGAGTGTTCCTCTTTCTCCACATCCTTGCCAACATGTGCTGTCACCTGAGTTTTTGATCTTAGCCATTCTGACTGGTATAAGGTGGAATCTCAGGGATGTTTTGATTTGCATTTCCCTGATGACTAAGGAATTTGAACATTCCTTTAGGTGCTTCTCAGCCATTCAAGAAGAAAGCAAACACAGGAGTTGGGGGGGGGCACCTGGGTGGAGAAGGGGACAGGTAGGGGAAGAGGGGAACATGATAAGGTATTAGGGGGAGGAACAAGACTGAAGCCCTGAGGTCCAACAGAAAGAATGGAAACAGGCAACCTCAGGATGTAGGAGGTAAGGGGACCCTCCAGAATGTACCAGAGACCTGGGAGGTGAGAGACTCTCAGGACTCAAAGGGAGGGACCTTAGATGAAATGCTCTACAGTGGTGAGAGGGAATGTATAGAGTCCACTCCCAGTGGAGGGACAGGACATCAAGTGGAGGGATGGGGTTGCCATCCCACAGTCAAAAACTCTGACCCAGAATTGTTTCTGTCTGAAAGAACTGCAGGGACAAAAATGGAGAAGAGCCTGAGGGAAAGAGGCCTACGGACCGGCCCAATTTTAACTCACATGGACACAACCTATGAACTAGGAGTTGCTCTAGCTGTCTCCCTTTTAGTGACCTGTTTAGGATATGTAAAGAAAAAAAATTATAAAGACATGAAAGAATTCTAGGTCACTTCTTATTAAAAAAGAGAAGAGGAAATGTTTTTCACTATAAATATTTTAAGATTAAAAGTAAGAAATTGGTTCAATAGTAAGGAAAAATGTATCAAAATAAAAGTCTGTAAGTGTTAAAAGAGGAACCAGTCCTCCAGTAAGGCAGAAGTTCTCTCTACAGAATCTAAGCATCCCTATACCACGAGACCATGGACATTGGCAGTTGCTGAGAGGTAAGCATTCCTTTATCAGAATGGCAACTTCTAGAATCTTATCTGTGGAATTCACTGAAATTCTAAGTCTGGAACATAGTAAAGGCTCAAGAAACATTCATTAATCCACTAGGCTTCTACATCTTTCTGAAGCAGCTTATTCTATTCATGGACATGTAGTGTTTAAATTACTAATATTTATTTTTAGAGTGTGTGTGGGGTGGGGTGTGTGTATTTATATATGTGTAGAGAGAATCCACCTGTCTCCCTCTTCTACAAAAATATTGGAGTCACAGATACAAGATACCATGCCCAGATTTTATATGGGTTCTGTAGATCCAAACTTACACTTATGCAGCAAGCACTTCACTTACAACCACCCCCTCCAGCACTTAGATTGCAAATATTTGAAAGCACAGTAATTGTGGTTATTTTTAAAGGGTCTTTATCTTCTAGAAAGACATATTTGATTTGTAGATGTACATTACTGAGGCCCAGTAGTAGGGACATTCGGGTTCATGATAGTCTTCTTTCTACTCTTATATGGGTTTGAAATTGTTCGTAATGAAAGAGAACCATACACTCAAAAGATTAAAAAGTAGAACTAGCATATGATCTGGCATTCCTACTAGTAGGTGCAAACCCAAAGGAAATGATATCAGTATGGCAAAGAGGCACCTGTAATCCCATATTCATTGCAGTGCTATTCACAATAGCCAAGAAATAGAAGCCGCTTTCATTCTGCCAATTGACAAATGCATGGAAAAAATATTGGACATATACACCATGGAGCATTATTCCATCACAAAATGAATAAAACCTTAGCATTTGTTACACAGATACAGCAAGGAATCACTGTGTTAAAGTAAATAATTCAGGAAAACAAAAAGGAGTACCCCGTGATTGTACTTATTTGTAGAACATAGCAAAATTGAACTAATAGTATTTAACAGAACTACGAAAATTAGGAGAGTAGAAAGGCATGGAAAAAGTTAGTCCATGGATACTAAGCAACAGAAATAAATAATAAGTTCTGGTATCCTACTGCATATTAAAGTGACCATAGATAATAGTAATATAATATGCATTTCAAAAACAAGCTTAAAAGAAACAGATTTTGAATACTGTCACCACAAAAAAAAAATGTGTTTGAGGAGATAAAGTATCCTTGTTCTGATTTGAACATTTATTCTATCCCCTTTTATAAAAAGCTATTCAAGACTATTTTATTAAAGAATTCTTCTGAGTTATGATTCATTAAAAAATTACTGTAAAACTACATAATAGTATGTAGTATTTTCTAAACTAATTTGAACTGAAAGCCTTTTAGAATAGAATTTTGTGGGACACTCAAAAATGCTGATTGAGTTTGAGGGTAATTTTGCATCCATACTGAGGAAAATTTTGCATCCTTACTGGTACATTTAGAGTTCCTTAGTACTGGGATTGAACCTAGGGTCTTGTGTACACTAGACAAGCACACTCTTACTGAACTAAACAGCAGCAGCCCTTAATTTGGAGCTTTCAATCAACAAAAAAATCTGGAAGATTTTTATAAAGGCTTCTCTTAAGCTTGTCTCCATCATCTCATCTGTCACTGACTCACATTTATTCTTATTCTGCATTTTGGTCCAATGTCTAAAGCTCTAATTGAAATGATGCCATTCATAGTATGCCTTCCTTCATCTGAACATTCTAATCTGAGAGACTAGCTGTCTCTGAGGTAACTTTCAGAGGGACCTTCCTATCATTAGACTTCTTGAGCATTTGTTTTATGTGACAATAAAGATCTGATCTTGTGCTGGAATTTCTAATCCTGGCCAGGCATTCCCTGAATGCTCCTGTTACCAAAGTGCCATCTCCAGCTGTCCAGTTCATTCTAGTCTTGTCTATTTCCCGGAACCCACAAGACTCTCATGCTAATTCTATCTCCTTTCTCTGTGTCCCCCGAAAGACACTTCTAGCAAAGCCTTTCTCACTTGGGCTTTCTGTAGTTATTTCACAGATGACAGTCTCTGCCTCCCCCAACCATTACTTGCAGCCACAAACAGCTATCTGATGCAATTTGTTGGTTCGACCTGTTTTCCTTCAGTTTCTGAGTGCCTTCCCAGTATCAAGTCAGAAACAGAACTAGAGAACGGGTATAAATACCTTATAGATTTTTCTTGTCAAAATATTAAAGTAGAGAAGGCCTTACTGGATCCATTTGGCTGAACTCTAATTACTTCCCTAGCAGTGAGTATTTCTTGGTTAAGTAATATTCTGGAGTTGTCTTATAGGATACCAAGGATCTGTCCTTGCAGGGACTTTTTATTCAGAAAAATGTACATTGTATATATTTAAATGATTAGGCTCAAGTTATGTACATTTAATTAAATATAATAATAGGAAAGAATTCCAGATTTATTTTTGTAGATTTTTATTGAAATTTTTACTTGGAAATTTATTAAAATATACATACAATATGAAAACCTAATGTTCAAAAATTTGCTCTAAAATGTACTGTCTGTCCCAATTGAACATATAAATATCAGGTGGTTAAAATATTGAATTCTCTCATTTTCCCCCCATGATTTATAGATATAAATTTCTCCCTCAGGGCAGAAAAAGTCAAAGAAATGGATGCATTAAATATGAATTAATAAGCCATTAGGAAAATATGAGTTGAGACAACTGAGTCAAGAAATGGGACTTCAAGAAAATAAAATGAGATTTGAATGAATCCACAGATTGAAAGACTTAAAGGTAGTGTGGCAATAATATTTTGAGGTCTAATAATAAGAGATTACAGTTAGCTTTAAATGAAGTGGCAGGTACATTGTTTTAGAATTCAGGAGGGAATAAATAAAATGATTATCATGCAGGAGTGCCAAAAATCAAAAGTAAGAAGAGAAACAAATAATTGTATATTTGTTCCCTAAGGATACACACTAGGAAAATATACAGTCAGAAAGACTCATGTTCAATAACATGGGGAAGGAAGCTCTTTATTTGCTCCATAGTAGCAACCATATGTAATATGTACAGCTTTGTAATCCTTTATGGTACTGAGTGTTGAAACATAGGTCCTTGTGCATGCTAATCAAGCACTCCACCTCTGAACTGTGTCACTGGCCCTAACAACAGTTTATAATATGATCTCTGGAAGGTCATTTTCACCTGAGCTGCAATATATGGAGAGAGAGAGAGAGAGAGAGAGAGAGAGAGAGAGAGAGAGATTCATTCTATCATTCTATAAATTATTTTACTCTAGAGAACTCTAATAAAAATGACACCAAGGAGTTCCTCCATATTTTCATTCATCGCCCCAGTCAACTATCAATAACAGAGCAGCAGCCCTATCATTTGTCTCCTTATTGGGATAACTCCTGGTAAATTGGGGGAGATTATAAAAGTTATTGAAAACATCAAATTCTTAAATAAATTTAAAAAAAAAAACTCTACTCCTATTGATTATATAAGATTCCTACCAGAATTCCCTCAACATTTGGTTATTGATTGGGAGTTAGCAAACTTCTGTAAAAGGTTAATGCATCAAGCAAAACAACAACAAAAACAAAAACAAAACCATGATGCAAAAGATGTCAATATGCTGATCCCCAAAGCCTATATTGAGTGTTTCAATTCATGACTATGGTATGTGCCTCCATTTATTTAGGCCTCCCTTGATTTCTTATATCATCACATTGTAATTTTCAGCCTCTTAAATCTTAAATCTTGCTTATGTTTTGTTGAATTTATATATTGAAGCTCTTTTGGTGTGATAATACAGGGTTTTACATGTCTGCTCGCTCACTTTCTTGGTAAGTATATAGAAACATAACTTATCTTTATGTGTTGAGTTTATATCCTATGATCCTGTACTCAGTTACTGGGGATTTGGGGGCTTCTTTAGGATTTTTGTTATTACAGACAATTATGTCTTCAGGAAAAAAAAGTCTACTTCTTTCCCAATCTATGTGCCCTTTATTTTTTTATCCTTTCTTGTTGCTGTTGACAGAATCTCTGGTGTTATGATGAATAAGAGGCATTAATCTGGCTCCCAGTTTGAATGAGGAAACATTCAGTTTTTCTTCCATCCACTGTGATGCTACACTTGTGGTTTTCATGCATGCCCTTTATCAATCTAAAAAGTCCCCTATGGTTCCTTTTAACCACCCTTCAGAGTTTGATTTTTGTGAATACTTCTTCTAATGAAGTGTATACTCATACTTATTGGAAGATTGGGGATAAATACATAAATGTATATTGATACTCCCCATTTTTAGGGAATACAATGGTGAACAATTCTGGGTTTCCTTAAATTGTGGAGAGGGATTGTGGGTGTAGCATGTATATAAAGAATAATTAGAATTCAAAGGCCAACTAAAGGAGAATTTAGAATCAGCAAGTTTGTCAGTATGTTCAGGCCACTTGGCAGGTGAGTTACCTGGATTACATTCATAGGCCTAGATGATCTAATGGATGAAAAATTAATCCAAATGTTTTAGGAAAGGTTTCACTAGTTTAAACCACCAATTTATTAATCTTGAGAATGAAAGCAGAGTCAAAATTCAACATTCATATTCTTTTGTGTCATGATGCTAGTAAAATATAACAGTAGTCAGATTTCTTTTAGTAATTCTAAGATTTCCTCCAGAAGGCTGTTCCCTTTAAGAAATTCCATTTGTGTCCTAGCAAGCTTTGGAAAAATACTGTATTTAGAAACAAGCACATTATTTGGGATCTACTGAATTTTATCGCACCATCTTCCCTTGCTCACAGCAGAAGAGATATATGCTTAGAGAGTATATGAGAGTAAGCAGTAGCCAGTTCCTATCACACACATTACCACACACTTAAGTGTGGTTGGCATGGACATGCACTGCCCAGAGATCTTTTCTAGAGGACCTCCTACTGGAAGTATATTTGAGTGACAGCTTCAAGTAACTTCATCTTTTAAGATTCACTACAGCATTGAACCGAGGCCATTATTTCCTTGGATAGTCTCAGCTAGGACCATGGCACAGATACTGATAGAACATTAGTTTTCCCCAGTACACTATTCCTCCACTGGGCAATATTTGCCTCATAATTCACCATCAGCCTGCCCTTAGATCGTGTTATGATCCAAAGGTCTTCCTATATATTATATTCCCCTCTCATGTTTATCCTTTCAAATGAAACATGCCTGCATATTTTTTGTATTAAAAGAGTATTTATTTTATCTTTTCTCTGTCAAACCCAGAGCCAACCACTTTCTCCAGACTTCCTGGGTAAGTGCAGGAAAAGCAGCATATGGGGCAGGGGCAGATGAAACATGGGAGAAAGAAGTATGGGAGGTGGAAGTGGAGACAGCTGCTTCCCATGGTGAAGAGGATGAGAAAGGCTCCCACTAGGCAAAAGAGCTCTATGGCCTCTGAGATTCCAAAGCCCAGAATTGCGTAAGAGAAGAGCTGTTGCTTCAGAGAAGGGTTGCTGGCATAGCCAATGATGAGGTTTCCAAAAACAGTCTCAATCTCAGCTCAGAGCCAGACATCCCAACTGTGGTAGCCCCAGCCCCAAATGAACTTGGCATCTGTGTCAATGTTCCTTGAAATGATGTTGGTTTGGAAGCTTCAGCCAGGGGTAAGTGAGGTCACAGGACTCTAGACTGCCAAACTGCTGAGGCACTCCTCTGTCATTGCCTCTGGCTGGTTCAACACCACTTCAGACAGCTGAGAGGTGTTCTTGACCAAGGGACAGTTAGAGATGAACTTGGAGCAGGCATACATTATCAGGGGTGAGGAGCCAGGCAGGAGAGCTTCTCCGAGGACAAAGGATATAGAAAGTATACCTGCATTTTGACCTAACGACTTCCCACTGTAGCACCTCCTTTCCTTCAAAGGAACTTCTACTGATGTAACTGATGTATCTTAGTACATGCCACTTTGGAAGACCCAAGCTGACCTATTAGGGATATTCTGAAAAGCAAATGAAGTTGAAGAATTAGCAATTCAGGAAAGAAAAAGTTTCATGGTGTAAAGAAAATGAACTCTTGTTAATATTTAGAGTTGTTCCTCTTGAAATGAACTATTATCTTGTTCATAGATTATATCTTGGTTTCCTAAATTTTCTTGAAGTATAGTATATACAGAAAATTCAAAAGTTGTGATTAAACAA
>JADRCC010332109.1:0-21549 GCA_019843855.1 Hylomyscus alleni | reverse complement strand
AAATAAATAAATAAATAAATAAATAAATAAATAAATAAATAAATAAAATCTACTTGATCATGCAAAGATAGCAATGTGTTCCATACAGAGCAAACAAAAAAGCCACAGAAAAGAGTGCAAATATCAACATAAAACTTCAATATCAATACCATGCTAAGACTTTAAAAGAGCTCAAGTAAAATTAGACAAGGGAAAAGAATCATATCTTAGAAGAAAAGTATATCATAAACATATATCAAATATATATGATTAATGATTCTTGAAGAGTGATACATATAACCGTCAAGTAAAATTTAGAGTAAGATTGGATAAACATGTTTTGAGACTGGGAACAATTAGTGATCTGAGAGGGCTCATGGAAAACTAGACAGGATCTTGACATATGTCTTGATTACCCACTGGAACTAGATGATAAGATTCTGTTGCTGAAGATATCACATGCCATGATTGCAAAATAAAGAAAACTAGGACTAAGGCTACCTCCCCACAGGCAAGCTTTCATACTACTGGCAGGTGTTGTGATGGCAGCCAAGGGAGACTAGGCATCAAAGAGCCTCACTCGTTATGAACCTTACAGATTCCACAGACAATCTGATAGAAAAGTTATGCACAGGTATTATGAAGGGGATAAAAACACAATTTTAGATCTAAAAACTTGTGTAGCTACAATGGAAAAGATAAATATTGTTCAAAAAATGAGAAAAATAACCCATGTATTCATGGCATCAACTATGACATGATAGTAGTATTTTACAGCTTTAAAGGGTTTGGAATTGGGATCTCAGAGAGATGCTTGAATTCTCAAGGATGTTACAGCACTATTCACAGTAGCTAAGTTGGGAATGCTAGCAAACTTCTCTAATATCAGAATTCTGAAGTTTAAGCAGGGGGATAGTGATTTCAAGGCTATTAGATAAATTGCCAGTTCAAGGTTAGCCTGCACAGCAAATTGAGACTCTGTCTCAAAGGCCAAAACAAAGCAGTAGAAAAACGAACAAAATCCCAAGAGCAGCAATAGTTGAGATATGGAGAAACTCTAACTGACAATTTGAAAATATTTTGCACATATATCTAAGCTGTATAATATGAGTCCCACATAGAGGTTTTTGACAATGTGTAGTCTTAGCACACACATCACATGAACCAGTCTTTTTGATGTATATAACTTCCTAAAACTCACACTGGTTGAAAAGACATGTGAAGAAACTAACTCAGAAAGTATAATGGTGGTTGTCAGAGGCTGGAACAAGGAAAATGAACTATTGCTCTTTGTAGCATTTTAGTCATACAGGATGGAATGTTCAAGAAATCTACTGTACGTTATTGTGTTGATACTTCTCTATTTTGCACTGTGACTTGAATGTTTGTCAAGATGTCTCTTTGTTAAGGGTATGTGTGTCTTTTTCATTACAAATGAAAAATGGTGACATGGATTAAACTGTCCTATGATCTAAGAAGGATTTCAAATGTTTTGTGTTAAATTATATATAAAATCAAATTAATGAAATGTTTGAGATATGTAGATATAATGATATTTGGATATCTCTGCATTGGCTGGAAATTAGTTAACTCTAAACCAATACTGTGGCACCTATTCTGTGACCAGAAAAGTTATTCTGTTAAGCATAGCACATTTTAGAATCTAATTCACCAAATCAAACTAAATTAATGCCTTCAAGATTTTAGCACATAATCCACAAAAACATCTAGTTATTAGAACATGTAAAAGAGGATTATCACTTCCCAAGAGATGCTTAAAATATTTTAGGCTCCACTAAGTAGAATTTATAACGTTGGGATTGCCATTGCTCTTAATTGAAAACTCTGGTTTATTAGAATGCTCTTAATATTCTAAACCCCAAACATGGTTACTACTGTTAAATGCATTTCCTGTTAAAGATTTTTCTCCCTCTTTTATATTTAAGTCTCCATTTATTTGCTGGTCTTACAGTGCTTTGGGATAATGGGTACTTCATAGACACTGTTGTTTATTGATTCCAATCTCTAAGACCCATAACTTCTAGCTGACAGTACATCACATTTTCCAGCTCAGTGGGAAATGATTGTCTGGAAATGTTCTTTAAAAGATAAGCCTGTATCAAATTAGTGAAGTTGAGTTTTGATTAAAGTCACTTCTTTATGTCCATTGAGAATAATTTATTTTATATCATTTTCAGAAATTTGGGGTTTTATTACTTAGACTTTGCAATGAATTTCCTGGCCTTGAGTAAGTTGCAAGAGTAATGCATATATATTTATTTTCAAACCTTGATTTGATGTGCAGAACAGAACAGTGGGAGTCATTTCTAAAGCCCTATCAGCAAGGCACTGTCTCTGTGAGGTTGTATAATAATGTGTCACTAGCTAGGGTGTCTGTTGTTGATGATCCTGTAACAGTGGGAAACATGTATTCGCTGATGATTTTTGAAAACTTACTCTGATGCTACTTGAATAGAAGCCCAGTAAAAAATGGAAATGTCAAAAGAGTGAAAAAAAACTTGATTTGATAAGATGCAGACTCACATAGGTGACAATAGCCTTCAAGCAATTAATGAAGGTTTATTCACATTGGGAGAGTCTGGGCATGCCTGTGAGACCACTGTCTTGATAGGCTAATTGATATGGAAAGATTCACCAAAGCTGAGGTCAGTGATGCACCTTCACCAGTTGTCTGCCATGTCCTGGCTGCCACAGGACTCCCCCTCCATGATGGACTGTACCTACCCTTGTAAACCAAAAGTAATTATTTCTCCTTCAAGTTCTTTCTTTCAGGGAACTTTCTCATAGCAAGAGGAAAACTAACAAATAAGCTGCAAAATCAACTTTTACCCTTCTATTATGACATTATAAAAATGTTAATACACCCCTGAGTTAGGCAATTGAAGAAAGTGAAGCCCATTACTGTTAATTAATGTACCAAAATCATGTGTGTGGTCAGTTTAGTTTAGCCTTTTGTTACTTCTTACTGGCTTACTTCTTACTGGCTTACTTCTTACTGGCTTACTTCTTTTTTTCCTCATGTTTTATTTACAAATATTTTGCACATGTTACATTGTCATAATGTTACAAATATAGCCCAGTTGACTTGAGTACATTATTACTAATGGTAGTTGAATATTGCATAGCCATAAAAGAATGAAAAATTATTTTCCAGGTGCCTATTCTCTTGAAAAGATGTTGATATCATTCATTACAAAAATTTGAGGCATAAGAAGGTATTAAAATTTGTCCATAGAAATGAGTGTGGGAAAGCTCAGGAAAATAAATCAAACTCCATATTTTCTCTGCTTTGAATGTTAAAGGTCTGTATGCTACCTATGCTATGTTTGAAATGATAACAATCCAGTCCTTCATTTCATTTTGAGTGACTAGAAAGCTAAAGAAGTCAATAACAGTTCTCTCTTCATAGGAAATGCAGTCAGTAATATTAATTACCTAAAATAAAAATGACTGAAATGGAACGCATCTAACAGTGTTACAGGAAAATGTGTAGCTATTTTTTTTAAAAAAAAAAAACAACAATAACAATATGAACAGGCAAAGTGACTCACCTTGCATTTCTAGAATATTGGGCATTACTTTATTTAGATTGATAGTAATAGTCTATGACTGGTAGTTGACATTAAAATAGTTTTCTCACAGACCTCTTTACTGGAGGGATACATCTTGAAAAATCAAAAATGTTGTGCATGGTATCAACAGCGATTTCATTAATGTAACATTTTATTGTACAAGAAAATCAATCTAACTGCGGTGTAAGAATTATCTATGGACCACAGTTCTCAGGTGATTATGACTAAAGGAACCTGAAGAGATGCAAACTTACCATTAGAAATATCTATTGAATAATGAGAAATGATTTTTTATTCTGAATAAACACACAAGTTAATATCAAAGAGACTCTTCTTATAAAAACAGACTGCCATTATAGGAACTTATTAACAACATCTTCCAATTAATAAGCCAGATAAAATAGCATCAAAATATACCAGTTTACAAAAATTAGATTGTTTTGACATAAACGTATCCAAGATTCAACAGTGAAGGAAGAAGTTTTATCTCTATTCATTCCAAGTTTGGCATTAACAAAAAAAGTATATGTTGCAAATCTATGAAGCAGAGACTGAAGGAAGGACAATCCAGAGACTGCTCTACCTGAGAATCCTTCCCATATTCAATCATCAAATCCACACACTATTGTGGATACCAGCAAGTGCTGACTGACAGAAGCCTGATATAGCTGTCTCCTGAGAGGCTGTGACAGTGCTTGACTAATACAGAAGTAGAGGCTCACAGCCATCCATTGAACTGAGTACAGAGTCCCCAATGAAGGAGTTAGAGAAAGGACCCAAGGAGCTGAAGGGTTTGCAGCCCCTTAGGATGAACAACAATATGAACTAACTAGTACCCTCAGAGCTCCCAGGGACTAAACTACCAACCAAAGAGTACACATGGGGGAACCCATGGCTCCAGCAGCATATGTATAGCAGAGAATGGCCAAGTCATTCATCAATGGGAGGAGAGGGCCTTGGCCCTGTGCAGGTTCCATGCCCCAGTGTAGGGGAATGCCAGGGCCAGTAAGCAAGAGAGGGTGGGGTGGTGAGCAGGGGCAGGGGGGTGGGCACAGGGGCTTGTTTTGGGTTTTGTATTTGTTTTATTTTATTTTATTTTATTTTTTGGAGGGGAACCTGGGAAAGGAGATATTGTATGACATGTAAATAAAGCAAACATCTAATTAAAAAAAGTATATGTTGCAAGTGAAATATTTTTAAAGAAAAAAATCATTTGCTCAAATATATAGGTTTTAAACTATACTTTGTAGAACAATTAATTTAAATGACCTTGGCACAATTTTGGAAATATAAAGCATGAAGTAATCAACAGAAAATCCCAAAGTGAATATTCCTTACTTTTATTACTTCTATAGGTGCAAATATCTTGTTTAATAGTTTGTTAATGTTCTATTTTCCAATTAAGCTTGGTATTTTAAATTTCAATTGAAAAATTTTCAATTTTGTTCTTTTGTTTTATTCTACCCACTTACTTTATTGGTTTCTATTAAATTCTACTTACAAAGTACTATTTTTTATTGGATATTTTCTTTATTTACATTCCAAATGTTTTGCCCTTTCCAGGTTCCCCCTCAGAAACCCCCTATCCCATCGTCCCTACCCCTGATTCTATGAGGGTATTCCTCCACCCACCTACCCACCTATTCCCACCTCACTGCCCTGACATTCCCCTACACTTGGGCATGAAACCTTCACAGGACCTCCCAGTGACGCTTGACAAGACCATTGTCTGCTACATATGCAGCTGGAGCCATGGGTCCGTCCATATGTACTCTTTGGTTGGTGGTTTAGTCCCTAGGAGCTCTTGGGACTCTGGTTGGTTGATATTGTTGTTCTTCCTATGGGGTTGCAAACCCCTTCAGTTCCTTCAGTTCTTTCTCTAACTCAAGTCTTTTTTATTTACAATTTCATTACATTTAAACTAATAACCACAGTAATAATCCAATGAACTAATACATAGTTTTAACAACCTACAACTTACAAATACTCTTGTACCTATTAATTTCCTTTTTTCTTATAAAATTTCTCAACGTATTACCCACTCCACCCCCAAGTGTGGATGCTTCAATCCCACTTAGAAGCGGGGACCAAAATAATCATGGGACGTAGAGGGATGGTGGGACCTGGGAGAGAAAAGAAAGGGGGAGGGGAAAAGGGGAACAGAACCAGATAAGGCGGTGGGGTGCGGTGGGAACAGGAGAGAAGCCCATAGGGCCAGGAGAAGGAAGAGAAATAGGCATCAGTGTTGACACCCCAGAGCTCCCAGGGACTAAATCACCAACCAAAGAGTATACATGGAGGAACCCATAGCTCCAGCTGCATATGTAGCAGAGGATGGCCTTGTCAGGGCATCAGTGGGAGGATGCCTTGGTCCTGGGAAGGCTTGATGCCCCAGTGCAGGGGAATTTCAAAGCCCAGAGGTAGGAGTGGGTGGGGGACCACCTTCATAGAAGCGGGGAAGGGGTGATGACATAGAGAGTTTCTGGGGGGGGGGGGCGGAGTGGATAGCATTTGAAATGTAAATCAAGAAAGTATCCAATAAAAGAAAAAAATAGTTATTGATAATTGACACTGTTAAGGTGTCTGTCTGTAGTGCGTTTGTGTGTATGTGTGTCTGTGCTGGTTTGTCTTCAGAATCACAAAGAACCAAATTATTCAGTGAATTGCTGTCAAATAAATTACATTTCCAGTCTAACTTAATTTATATTCTAAGCTCACTAGGACCTTCAAATGTCTTCACATTGTTTTCAAAATCATTTACAATTACTTCCCAAATATTAAAGCTCAAACGAATTTCAGTATTTTTAAAAGTCAAAAGATGCCGGAAACACTTGGTACATGATAGAAATACTGGGAGTAGTGTGCACCTGTGCTTCCAAGTGGGTATTTAAACACTGACAGCATGCTCTTGTGATTTGTACCAAGAAGTCAAATGAAGTGGGTGACGCAGTACATTATTAACATTGGAGGGAGGTACAAAATGGCAGTGGGAAAAGTTATGTTATTATATTTTAATTTTTAAAAAGAAATTCTATTTTAGTTCAGTTTGATGTGTGATTATATGAAAGAATTAAGCCTCTCCCCACCCCTCTTTGTGGCATGTGAGTGGGGGGGGAGTTAGTTTATCGGAAGTGCCACCTCACTCTGCTCTTCTTTTACTCTTCACAAAGCCAGATATTCTGTTTTGTTTTATTGCTACTTTGAGCATTGGCATGAAAGAGCCTCTTGTAATCCTTTGATCAAAAACCATGCTTCTTAATTAATTTGACATGACTGTTGGGTTGCTACAAAGAAGCAATTCAGTTTCCTCTCATAGCATTTGAGCTGTCATGTGAATGACGGATTGGCTTTATATATTTTATTGTTCTTGCTGCTGCTGTTGTTTTTTTTTTTTTTAAGGGGTATGGAAGTATACACATGCATGTCCACCGGGGCGAGGGGAAGGTCACTCTCTGCTGCTGTTCTTCCAGAACTGTCCATCTTCTTTTTTGTGACAGGCTCTCTCAATGGAACCGAGGGCTTACCAATTTGGCTAGAACGATAAGGTAGTGAGCCACAGAATCTTCTAGTCTCTGCCTCTCCTACACTATGATATAATTGCATAGCACTATGCTGTCTTTAGCTTTGTACTGGACATCAAACTCACATCCTTATGATAATCAGGCAAGCGCTTTATCATTGGATTCATCCTCTTAGCTCCCAGATATGCCTAAGGAGAGTCAAGATGTGTCAAGTGACAAAGAATATTTTGAGATATTGTACACATAAATTTTTCAAATAATATTCATTAATCAATTATGTGTCACCTTTTCCTACAAGGCATTTATACAATGCATGAATTTTGGTTGGGAAGAATTAAGGATTATTAATCAAGCTTTCTCATAACAAATGAGAGTTAGGGGTTTTAAAACTGATAGTTTTACTGGGAATATTGAAACTACTTAGAATGAGAATGTAGTGGCTGGTCTAACATTTTCCCTTAATTATCTAGGACAGAAATAATTCCTTTCTGTGCTTCTATGCTGCTAAAAATTCTATTATTGCCAGTTACAAATTGAGTCATACAGAAGTTATTCTGTGTCTTGAAACATTAAATCTCCTTATGTGTTGTGAAGATCAACATGGCACATCACTTTATACAAATTGTAATACTTGACCAAGACCTACATAATGACAATACACGTTGGCATGCCACCATGCACATGGGAAATTTCCTTAGATGAAGAGTTATAGATAATCCATGACTGTTGAGAGAGGTTTTATCCAGGGATGAGTACTGTAGTACTTTATCCATTCCTAAGTGGATAACCCTAAATGCAAGCACATATGAGCATCATTAAATAGATACAGTATACTGTATGTGATTGTATATATTATATACTATATCACATATATACATGTATGTATATATATATATAGATAGATAGATATACATATATATAGTGTGTACGTGTATGTAACAATAATAAAAAGATAAGGGCCATAAACTTGAGAGGGAGTGGTGAGGAACTGGAGGGGGAAGGAGATATGTAAGCACAGTATTAAAATATGAAATCCTCACAATATAAAAAAGTTAAATTAAAATTTGTAATTATAAAATATAATTAGGACATTATTTTTGAGCTAAGGCATTACAACATTTCATATTTCATATTTGAAATCTAACAAAAATGTGTACAAGCCACTAACAATTGCTACTTAATTGCATTATTAACTGTGCTTCTGCAGGTTTGTGTATGAAGGTCTGTGTCCTTGTTTAGGATGGAGTTCAGGAATCTTCACATTAAGCTCTATCTCTAACCACTAAATATTAATTCTGATAGTTGGAACTAAACATACTTATCACGATTAATCTATTCAGCCCTTATGATAAGTACATAAAATGATTTTGTTGCTATCGTTGTTGCTGCCATTTAGACATAAGAAAAGAATGACTTTGCAACATCTGGACAGATATTTGAAGTGTCATCATAGCTGTTAAATATATATGGCTGTTTAATTTTTGTCAAATTTAAAGAAGGTTTAACAGTACCAATATTACAGAGAAATTGGAAGGAGGGCAGAAAGAAAGACATGTAGAGGTTTATAAGAACTCTTAGGCAGTAAGCATACTTACAGCAGAACTTGTCAATTCACCAAACCAAGACTGCTACTTTTTTTTCCATCAACTCCCAGAAGCACTGTCCATCATTGATTGAAATGTTCAGTATCTAGCAGTTCAGTAAACTAGCCATTTAGCTATTAAGCAATTATGCTGTCAATGCCACTGAGGAACTTCAAATATCCACTTGAATTCACTTTTAATTGTAACAGGCACATTTAGTTAGTGGCTATAAAATTGGACAGCACAGGACTTAAGGACAGAAGATGTGTTATTTCAAGAATAAATTATTCAAGTAATGCTTCATTTTGTAATAAAATATTTGATGGAGCCTGAGAGTATTACAATAATTTTATATTACACATATTTTATTACATGCAGATAATGAAGATACCTTTATATACTGGAAAAGGAAGGAGGTCAGAGCGAAAGTATATAGGTCCTACTTTAAGATATTGAACAAAATAACTTCATAATCTCGAACAAGTGTTTCAGCTCTCCTATATTGATTTTCCTTCCTTTTGTCTAACTAAACAGACATATATTTGTCTTGATTAATTACTTATAGACCGGTAATTTTAACTACTTATTAATATATAGTTTCTTTTTACAAAATTGAAGAAAAAAATTTACTGTACATCCAAAATACAAATTTCTGAATTTTGGCCATTGACATATAGAACAAAAACTTTTACAAATCAAGTTCCAAGTCACTGTGCTATGTAGAGGCTTCTTGTTCTTATTGAGCATTATCTGTACTTATTCATATATTGACTAATAATTATTCTCTTTTATATCTTTAAATTGTTTCTCTCTAAACTCAAGCACCCTGTACAAAGCAATCGGGCTCTGTTACAAATTTTCTGGAAATTATTTACATCATTACTTCAACTGATCATTTTAAAATACTTTTTAGAAAGATAGTCACAGCATAGAAGCAAATACTATGTTCCCTGACAAAAAAAGTGAAACAAGAAAACAGTATAACAAGTAGAGGAAGTCAGGCTCAGAAAGACAAATAAGCAGAGCTTTTGTCATATGTCAAACCTTGAGGAGCTGTGAGAGGAATAGTTCATAAAATTAGACAGGGCACTATGAGAGAAAAGTGAGGGAGGAGAGATTTGCAAGCATGAGGCTTGGAGAGGGAGGAAGAGAGCCAACAAGCATTGGGAAGGAGAACAAGGTAGAGAATTTGGAGTGCAGCAAATAGGAACAAAGAATGGTGAAAATGCCACAATGAAGCTCGTTATTTTAGATGCTGAGTGAAAAGGAGAAATGAAAGCCTGCCCCCCATCCCTATTTCTTCTTAATAGATAACTTGTGTCTTGTCTCTGCATTACCTCAATTATGCTACTTTGTTTTCTTTTATATAACATCTATTGTTCAAACATGTAGTCTAACAGTAAGCACAGAATAGATATTATCATAAGGACTTTGCTTTAATATGTATCATCCTAGACTAAGTTACAAAGTGTGGCATGAATTATATTCTATCCACAGTTGGATAAAAATTATACAAAATAACATTTGAATAGCAGCCTACAGTTTAGGAAGTAATTTGGTTATTTGATCATTTCACTGATTCCTTGCAACAGCCCTTGAAGTAAGTGTGATTTCCACTTTAAAGATAATGAGATTATATCGCAGAGTGGTTAAATTTTCTTAGCAAAGTCAAAAATTGCAAACAGTGATTTTAACAGACAAATAAAATTTCAAGATTGTTTTATTTACTGAAATATAAAACCCCTAAAGATTAAATCACATTACATCATGTATTATTTGCCTTTAAGCTAAATGTAGGAAAAAGCATTTTTATGACAAACTAGCAGACTTAAGTATTGTATGTTCTTTCTTTTTTACCCTACTCTGAGAATTCTGTCCAGGATCTCTACTTGTTTCTTTTTCCTGTTGCTGTGATAAAAGCAACTTAATGGAGGAGGGGCTTGTTTGGGCTCACAGTTCAAGGTACAGTCCACGATGGTAGAGGAATTAAGCAGCAGGAACTTGAAGAAGATGGATGCATTGTAAGAAATATAAGTGAATATTTGCATGTTAGTGCTAAACTGGATGTTTCTATTTTATAGTCTAGAAGCTCAGACGGGGGTAATACAATCCATTCACAGGACATGGGTCCTCCTCCTTGGGAAACTTAAGAGAAATCTCCATAGGCATTTGCAGAGATCTTTTTTTTGAGTTATTTAATATTTTTATTGAGAAAAACGTATGTATTTTCAGTCTTGCTGTGCAATTGTTGTTTTATATCAAACAACTTGAATAATACTCATTTTTATTGTTATAATATTTTATAAATTTTAAAGAATATGACAAAATAAAAAAATGTAATATATGGTAGGTATGGAAGGGGGTCTCTGGGAAGAGTTGGGGTACAAAAGAAAAAGAATAATATGTTTTTAAATGTTAACAAATTCAGATAACTTGAAATTATGTATCTTTTCTCATCATAATGCAATAAAACTTAAATCAATGAAATTTTTTCATTTAGATTTTTTCTTTATTTATTATTATTTTCTTTATTTACATGTCTTATGGTATCTCCTTTCCCAGTTTCTCCTTCGAAAAAATTAAAAAATAAAAAACAAAAACAAAAACAAACCCTGTTCTTTCCCCCTTCCCCCTGCTCACCAAGCCACTCTCTCCCACTTCCTGGCCCTGGCATTCCCCTATACTGGGGCATAGAACCTGCAAAGGGCCAAGGTCCTCTCCTCCCATTGATGATCAACTTGGCCATTCTCTGCTATACATATGCTGCTGGAGCCATAGGTTCCCCCATGTGTACTCTTTGGTTGGTGGTTTAGTCCCTGGGAGCTCTGAGGGTACTACATAGTTCATATTATTGTTCATCATAAGGGGCTGCAAGCCCTTCAGATCCTTGGATCCTTTCTCTAACTCCTTCATTGGGGACCCTGTACTCAGTTCAATGGATGGCTGTGAACCTCTACTTCTGTATTAGTCAAGCACTGTCAGAGCCTATCAGGAGACAGCTATATCAGGCTCCTGTCATCCAGCACTTGGTGGCATCCACAATAGTTTGTGGATTTGATGATTGAATGTGGGAAGGATTCCCAGGTAGAGCAGTTTCTGGATTGTCCTTCCTTCAGTCTCTGCTCCAGAGTTTGTCTCTGCAAATCTCTCAGGGAACTCTAGATTCTATCAAGTTGACAGTAAGCAGCACCATAGTTTAAATATATAAAACAGTTTTGCCTTTTCTATTAGGTTTTCATTTTCATCAAGTGAATATAGTCCTTTTCTTTGTTTTTCTTGTTGAAACATTTGATTACATAACAGATTCCCACATTAAGAAAATCCATCAAGCATATATGTAATGAAATGATAATGTGCTATTCACCAAGGAAGAAATAGAAGCCCTGGTAGAAGAGAGAGTAGGGTATGAAATGACATTATGACAGCAACAGGAACAATGACAAATGTGTCAGTGTGATTGTATGAACACATAGAAATAAATTATAATAAGAGTATTAGTTTTCAAAAGTAAATAATGAAGAGAAGTAGATGTGATACCATTAGTAAACCCTGACTATTCAAGTTAATACATTTCCCCTTTGCTTATAATGTTATAATGTGTAGATAAATTCCTATGAACACTGGTACTTCTTAAAATTAAATTGTATCACAAGTTTTTTTTTTTAAATTTGGGATAGAGTAACTTTACTTTTACATGATTAAAGATGATCTTGATCTGAATTTCTTATATTACTAAATTGTACATAGAATAAGACAAAAATTATGGCCTATGTGTCAAATGTTACCTAATAATAGACTACAGACATAAGGTAAATAATAAACATTCTCTTTCAAATTTAAAGGACAGCTGATATTTTCCAAGAAGGCTCTTTTCTTACTTTATAATACTAATGTTAGTAAAATTAAGAAAGTTATTTCTGGAAAATTAAGTTACTATTTAGTTAAATATATATTTTAAATTTCTAATATTATGTCCTCTATCTAGTCAGAAAGCCTAGAAACACAAAATAAGAAATAAAAAAATAACTATTTTCTTTTTCCTTAAAAATTATTTATTTTAAAAGAGATACAAAGAAAAATATTTTTATGATTTACCACATGAAATAATATTGTTTCTCCTCTCTCTCTCTCTCTCTCTCTTTCTCACTCCCATAACCTATAACTAGTATTAGATATGATTAAAAAGACATGTACTTTTATTTTGCCTTAGAGATAATAACTTCTAGAATTTTGTATATTTTAAAGACAAAACTAGAGTTCTATTATAAGAGAAGATTGTCAAAAAATAAAACAATATATTTAGTCTGCTGTAAAGATTACACAACAAATTATTTTTAATAGGAACTATTAAATACTAAGTTTCTGTGATGTTCTAGACATAGAAATACTGCTGTTCCAAATTATTTGCACTTTATAAGAGCTTTTATTTGTATTGCTTAGTCAATTCCTATAGCAAACTATAAGGAATGTAGCTATTTTTTATCTTCATTATCAGCTGAGGAAAGCAGGACTATTTGATAAATGAAAATAGAACTTACTGTCTACTCTAGAAAGCTCAATCTGAATCAGAAAATGTCTAGATTGTAGATTACATAAAACATTTAATGATTAAATATCCGTGTGCAAATTGCTATTATGCTTGTATTGGATAAATGAATAATGAAATTAAGCGTATTAACTGAAAACATTATACTTGCTATACATTAGAACCATGCACATTACTTTACCATCTTACATTAAGATAGTGACATAATCTAACTTTAACATATGTTTAATTTTGACTGCATCTATGTAAAATTTTACCTAGCTTATTCCTTATAAAAATAAAGAATAACAATAATCTAAAAGGTAAAGCTCCAAAGCATAATACTAAGATAACCAAAATCAGTAAAAATCAAATGATCACATTACTAATATGTATAAAAGAATAAAATGCTTAAGATATGACAAGTAGATTAGAAGCCTTTCTATAGCAATACATCTCTTTCTACAAACATATGACAAAAAGCATATCTGTGCATAGTTTAAAGTATTTGGCAAAAGCTGATAAAAATTTTGAGATAACGATAAAATTAAAGAAGAAATCAGAATGCTACATGTCTATTCTTTACTGAACATCCATAATTTTTAATCTAGGAACACACACAGACTCACAGACACACACATACATACTATCTAAGGCATACGGAAATTTATCTGAGGGCTTATAAAAAGTGAACAATTATTTTTTCAGGAAAATCTACTTTTCACTGAACAACTAGAATAGTTAACAATGAACACACACAATACCCATACACACACACACACACACACACACACACACACACACATACATACACACACACACACACACACACACACACACACACAAACACATATACTATCAAACATTCTAAGGCAGCAGTTCCCAATGTTTCTATTGCTGAAACCCTTTACCACAGTTCCTCAGGTTGTGGTGATCCACAACTATAAAATTATTTTCATTGCTACTTGGTAATTGTAATTTTACTGCTGTTATGAATCATAATGTGAATATCTGATACACAGGATATCTGATATGCAACATACAAAGGCATTGTGACCTACAGGTTGAGAACCACTTATTTCACACATACAGAATTTTTTTTCTGAGCTCCTAAAGTGAATGAACACTATTTATTCAAGAAAATCTACCAATACTTGCTAGAAATAGTGAGAGAGTTATTCCTTGAATTCCTTCACCTTATTTGCATTTGAACAAGTTCAAATCTACACTTCTGTGATATAGTTGTTCCCATGTGGCTCTATTATCAGAAACAGCCAGACCATCATATGTGTCATACTTTGCAAATTTATATTCCATAGGTTTAATTCTTAGACATTATCCTTATATATTAAAACCTTCTTTTCCCCATTTAGTTCTCAGAAACAAACCAGAAAATGCTGGGACACATTTCCTATATATCTAGCTTGATAGAAAAACAAACCTTCACAGTAAGTTCATTAAATCAAGAAGATTAGAATCTGTGACCTCTAGCAAGCCATAGACTAAAGTACCAGCAATTTTTGAACAGGGCAGGACTATGCTAATAGAAAATGCTAAAGATCTCCCTGAAATGACCTACCATTGAATCGAACGTGGAAATCCTGAACTTGCTCAATATTTGTATAGCACTTTGACCAAAATAACTTCACTTTGTTCAAGGAAATGTATAAATCAGCTACTTTAGCAGATAGACAGAACTTATATTATCAAAAGAAGCTCTAAAACTACTCTTGCTTAAATTTAATTGGATCTGAGCATAGAACAATTTGTATCTGAGGAAATTTTACAAAAGCAGAGAGAAATACCTTGGGAATTTATTGCATCTACCTAACAGTTTTGTTACTAAGTGTACAAGGCAGATGCAATAACAGTTAAAGAGACTAATCTTAAACCACTGTCATCTCAACATGATTAGGCATATGCTACAAGAAGTTTACCCACTGAGGAGTGACAACAAAGATATCACAGGAGTAGAAAACAGACCTCATTAAGATGGCCTAGTCAATTAATAAAAAAATAAGTAAGTAGTACAAAGAATGTAGAATAAAATGAAGAAATGGAGAGAACATAAGAGAAATATGCAAAAACTGTAGACAGAACAACACACATAGAGCTGCTGTATCAGACTGATTATGCATGGAATTTATGAAAATATGGCTATTGGTTATTTGAGTATTTCAGAGAGGGAAGAAGCTGAAATAATCAAATAATCAATAGCCATTTTCACAAATTTTACACAAGACAATCTATTGATTCATGAAATTCAACAAAGTTCAATAATCTAAAGAAAAAGAGATCTATGAGGGTGGAGAAATCGATCAGAGACTAAGAACACCAGCTGCACTTGCAAAAGAGTTAGGGTGGGTTTTCACAACACTAACCTGGCAGCCCATATCTGTTCCTATAGTTCCAGGGGGGTTGACACATTCTTCTGTCCTCCACACTCTATGGGCACACATGTAGTACACATACATACAAGCAGGAAAAAACCTCATATACCTAAACTAAAATAAAAATTCTAAAGATTAAAAAATAAAAGGAACCTATACCAAGAAATATCATGATGACAATGTGAAAGATAAGAAAGAAGTGAAAAGAATTCAATTATTACAAAATATGTGGCTTTTTGTGTAAAAAGACAATATAAAACACAGTATCATTATCATGCCATAATCATTAAGGGATGAAAGAAAATAGGCTGACATATATAAACTGCCAAAACAACAAAAATGCACCTATTAACAAAATATATTGTATTCAATAGAAGAACTACAAATACAAAGAAATAAAGATAACCAAGAAAAAATAAACTGATATTGTTGCTGTTAGATCTCACATATAATAAATACTAAAATCAAGTTGAAGTCAAAGATGAAAATTAAGATCTTTAAGTAAATCAAATACTTAAGTGGTTTAAATGAGATGCCCCGAATCTCAGGCATTTGAATAGTTGGTGGCTGTTTGATAAGAATTAGGAGGTGTGGCCTTGGAAGTGATATGTTACTGGAGGCAAATTAAAGATTGAAAAAGGCTAGTGCCTTCCCCAGAGAACTATATGCTTCCTCTTTCTACGAAAAGGAAATGAGCTCAGGGTGTGAGCTCTTGATTGCTGCTCCTGGGACATGCCTGCTAGCCTGCTACTATTCTCCCTGCAGTGATGCTGATGGACTTTTATCCCTCTGGAACTGTAAGTCCCAAATAAATCCTTCCTACTATAAATTGCCTTGGTCATGGTGTTTTATCACAGCAATGGAAATAACTAAGACAATTACTTCTCCAAATCAAGAAAATACTAGTAAAGGTAATCAGAGAAATAATTGTAGAAGATGCTATAGCTGAATATTTTTAGCCTTTCTTAATTGGAAACAATGAGAAATTTGACTTTAAATATATTTTATTCATAAAAAATATATTTCATCCATATAAAAATATAATATATTCACAAAATGTTAATAAAACAAACCATAAATATGTATGCCTTTCATTCTAACCACAGCTTACTTAAGAGTTGTAAAATAAAAGAAAGTATTATTGTACTGGCTGGTTTTGTGTGCCAACTTGACACAGGCTGGAGTTATCACAGAGAAGGGAGCTTCAGTTGGGGAAGTGCCTCCACGAGACCCAGCTGTGGGGCATTTTCTCAATTAGTGATCAAGGGGGTAGGGCCCCTTGTGGGTGGTAACATCCATGGGCTGGAAGTCTTGGGTTCTATAAGAGAGTAGGCTGAGCAAGCCAGGAGAAGCAAGCCAGTAAGGAACATCCCTCCATGGCCTCTGCATCAGCTCCTGCTTCCTGACCTGCTTGAGTTCCAGTCCTGACTTCCTCTGGTGATCAACAGCAATGTGGAAGTAAGCTGAATAAACCCTTTCCTCCCCAACTTGCTTCTTGGTCAGGATGTTTGTGCAAGACAAGAAACCCTGACTAAGACAATAATGATAGCAAGCTTTTCAGCTTGTGAAGTATATAGACATGATTACATTAAAAGAAAATACAACTATGTAACACTAAGGCTTCTCTGTCACATTTAAATTAAGTCAGCACAAATCTGAATCAAATTTTTTAACATTAACATGTATCTCATGAGCTCCAGAACAATCTCTAAGAAACAAACTCAAAATATAATTGGATAGTATTTTTAAAAGCCTAAGAAAATACCAACTTAATGCAAATGAAACCTGAGACACAAAACAAGATAAAAATTGAGCATATAAAAAAAATAAAAGGATTGGGGCTGGAGAGATGGATCAGGGGTTAAGAACACTGACTACTCTTCCAGAAGGCCTAAGTTCAATTCCCAGGAAGCACATGGTGGCTCACAACCATGAGTAAGGGGATCTGATGCCCTCTTCTGCTGTGTCTGAAGAGAGCAATAGTGTACTTATAGTACATAAAATAAATAAATCTTAAAAAAATGAAAAATAAAAGGATTGGCATTTATCCAATTATATACATGATATAAAAAGTGAACATATAAAGACTTCATTCACTAGCCATTTGGGTCTTGAGGGGCTATTTGCAGGTTGACAATGACACTCCGGAAAATAAATCTTTTGTTTTGCATCAAAAGAAAGAAAGAAAGAAAAGACTTCATTTACAAAGCAGAGATTGTCGGATTGGGTTTGGGGGAGATAAAACTATCTGCTATCTACAAAAAAAAAAAAATATTTTCAAAAAACAAATTGAGAATAAGAATAGAAAAGGATACCTCATTCAAATGCTAACCATAAAAATCTATATAAACCATACTATGTGTGGTGATTCACAGCTGAATGTCCTGTGTAGGCTCATATATTTGAAGTTTTGTTCAGTAGTTGGTGGAATTGCTTGGAAAGGATAAGTAGGTATGGTTTGTTGGAGAAGTAGTGTTACTGGAGGTGGGGGTGTGAGGTTTCAAAAAACTTAAACCACTCCTATTCCTCATCTCTTTGTGCATCCAACTTGTGGCTCAAGATATATGTTCTCAGCTACTGCTCCAGCACTGTGTCTTTGCTCAGTTATCATAGGCTCTAAGCCTCTGAAATTGTAGGCCCCAGATTAAATTCTGTTTTATATGTTACCTTGGCCATGGTGTTTTATCACAGCAATAGAAAATAATATGCTAGGACAAAACATTTTGTGAAAAATGTGTTAATCAGAGGAATACAGGAATATGCATACATTCCTTATCAAAGACTTAAAATACATGAAGCAGAAACTAATATATATATATATATATATATATATATATATATATATATAGCATGGATGAGGGGATGAGGCAATTGTAGTTAAAAGCTTGATTATTTAATTCTTATAAAAGATAAAAATATCCACAAAGAAATAGACAAACTGTACTCTAAGTCAAATAGACTCAACCATCACCTCAGGAACATTTTTCCCAATACAATAGGATACTTAATTTTCTCAACCACACACGAAACATTCTCTGGAATAAATAATAGAAAATAACCTGATATGAGTAAAATGTTGATAGAAAAAGGGATGAATTTGCACATCTAAAATTTTTAATTTTTTCTAATAGAAAAAACTCACAGAGTATATCTCCTACCAATAAAGATGTTGAAGTCAACACAAATGAACAGATGCAACAATATTTAGGAAGAATATATCTCTAACCATAGAATGGAATGAAACTAGAAAAATTCATAAGAAAAATAGAAACCCACTTCACTATAAATGAAAATAAAAAGAATACATTAAAAGAAATGAATAAAGCTGAAAATATCTATGTTACAAAAAGTAAACAAAGATATCAAATTAACAACAATTAATGCAAGAAAAGCCAAAGCAAATTCTTAAATACATTTATGAAGTTTTACTCAAGATGGTATGCAAACCAAAAACAAAGCTGGATAAACTTTTAAATGAAGTGTCTTAGTCAGGGTTTCTATTCCTGCACAAACATCATAACCAAGAAGTAAGTTGGGGAGGAAAGGGTTTATTCAGCTTACACTTCCACATGGCTGTTCATCACCAAAGGAAGTCAGGACTGGAACTCAAGCAGGTCAGGAAGCAAGAGCTCACACAGAGGCCATGTAGAGATGTTCCTTACTGGCTTGCATCCCCTGTCTTTCTCAGCTTGCTATCTTATAGAACCCAAGACTACCAGCCCAGGGATGGTACCACCCACAAGGGGCCCTCCCACCTTGATCACTAATTGAGAAATTGCCTTACAGATGGATCTAATGGAGGCATTTCCTCAAGAGTGGCTCCTTTCTCTGTGATAACTCCAGCTTGTGTCAAGTTGACACACAAAAACAGCCAGTACAATTGACTCCTAATCAACTTGACACACAAACACATCACTATTAAGCCTCAACTCTTACTTTCTTATTCATCTTCAAGATCTAAATAACTTTAAAAGTTCCAACCATCTTTACAAATTCTTACATATCAAAATTTCAATCCCTTTAAAATATCCAATCTTTTAAAATTCAAAGTCTTTTTACAGTTAAAAATTTCTTGACTGTGGACTCCAGTTAGTTCCCCTGGCAGCGGTGCTTCTTGGCTATGGGAATCCTTAGCTAGTAGATCAAAGTACTAATCTCATAATTGCCCTTAAGAATCACAAGGAAGAATTGGGGCTTGGAGAATACATCTTGTCATTAACCCTGGCTATTCACAGTTCTCATGTTGTGTATGCTATTATATTTAATTTTTTTATACAGTTTCCACCATAGGTTCACAAAATACCTTGATGCTATGGCAAGAGGCTTCATTATTCAAAATTTAACCCAGTAGTTAATTTATGCTTTAATCAGATTTTTTTCCCAGAAATCCATGACATGTCAGAGTTGTGATTCATTGAAGGCACTTATCTGTGTCACCAAGAAAATACTGCATTATTACATAACTGTTAGTGGAAGAAAAAGCCTGATATATTTCTTTCTGATATACTTTCTTTCGTTAAGATGGAAAACTAATCAGCGCACAGTCACAATCAAAAGTAAAATCAAACTCCAAACTTCCAATGTCTGGGATTCACTCACTATATTTTGGGCTCCTCCATGGGCTTGGGTCACTTCTCTAGCCCTGCTTTTTATAGCACACAACTTGTCTTCTAGGCTCCAGATGCCTGTACTCCACTGTTGCTGCTGTCCTTGGTGGTCATATCATGGTACTGGCATCCTTAAAACACTGATGCCTTCCACTGTAACTAGGCTCTGCCAATAGCCTCTCATAAACTCTCTTCAAGGTACCAAGCCTCAGCTCCTATGTAATGACTCTTCAGACCTTGGTCATCGATTGCCACTGAAGCTGTACCTTCCATGGTCTCTCACAGTGCCAAGCCTCAGCTGCTCTTCATGACCCCTTCATGCCTTCAAAATCAGTACCACCTGGGTGACTCTTACACATTACCAAGTCCTGCTGCAGCACAAGGTACAACCTTGGCTATCTCTGGAACACAGCCTCTTTGTGCTCCCAGAAAACACTTCTCAGAAGATGTCACCTCAGTGATGCTGGTCTCTTCTTAATCACCGCTAATTTCTTAGCTCCAGCTAACCAGCATCAATAGTCCTAGTAATGCAAAGTTATCACTTTAGTAGTTCTGGTATCTTGTTAATCACAGCTGAGTCTTCAGCCTCAGCTAATGAAACCCACAGAATCTTCACAATCAAAATAGCAACTTCCCTCGTAAGAGTCTTTAATCTTCCCTCTGAAATTTCACAATCGAGGCCCTCCATTTTCTACACTATTTTCAACATTATCTTCTAAGCTCCTACAGAATACCCCACAGAACTCTTAATATCCCAATGGCTCTCTCTTCTAACTCAAAGTTCCAAAGTCCTTCCATAGTCCTCCTAAAAACATGGACACAGAGATACTCCACTCCTGATACCAATTTCTCAAGGATATATTAACTCTCCTGCTCTGTGTCATAACTTAGTTAGAAGGGGTCTTGATCATTTGTCTCTTCCACAAAACATCACATTGGTGCACTATATTGATGACACCGTTGACAGGAACAAATGAGGAGGAAGTAGCAACCACTTAAGACTCATTGGTGACACATATGAATATCAGAGGATGAGAAATAAATCCAACAAAAATTCAAGAACCATCTACATCAGTGAAATTCTTAGAAATCCAGTGGTGTGGGGCATGCTGAGATATTCCTTCCATTGCACCTGGCCACTCCCACCACCAAGAAAGAAGCACAGTGTTTAGTGAGTCTATTTGGATTCTGGAAACAGCACATTCCTTACTTGGGTGTATTACTCAGGCCCATTTACCAAGTGACTCGGAAATCTGCTAGCTTTTTGTGGGGTCTGGAACAGGAGAAGGCTCTTCAACAGGTCCAGGCTGCTGTGCAGGCCACTCTACCATTTGAACCATATGATCCAGCA
>JADRCC010332094.1:4777-16313 GCA_019843855.1 Hylomyscus alleni | reverse complement strand
AGAGAGAGAGAGAGAGAGAGAGAGAGAGAGAGAGAGAGAGAGAGAGACAGAGACAGAGACAGAGACAGAGACAGAGAAAGAGACACACAGAGAAAGAGACAGAGAGACAGAGACAGTGAGAACATGTGGTGACAGTTTTACAAGGACAGTTTTACAGAAACAAGTTGCAGAAAAAAGTTTGACAGATGTGAAGACTTCTGAGCCAGAGAATGAGAAGAGTTAGTTTGAGGCCTAGCCAAGCAGTTGAGGCAGAAGCTGAGAGAAGCTGGTTTGAATCTTTCAGCTTGGAAAGGAGTTTTAAGCAACAACATCTGAGTTGAAACAGCCAACCAGAGTTCAGAAAGAACTAGAGTGGGCTTATTCAGCAGCAATTCTCTAAGGCTGGAAGAGTCAAGGCCTAGTTTAGCAAACAGAGGCTAGAAGCTGAAGCTTTCAAGGTCTAGGCTTGCAGGAGATTAGATTGCAAGAAAGTTAGAAGTTTTCAGGCATAGGCCAAGTCATAGTTAGATAGAAATGCTCTGGGCCAAGCCATGCATTCCCAGAGCTTGGGTACAGTTCTCATCTCACCCCTTCATCTGAAGAAATAACAGCAACATTTATATTTACAACTTTTTGTTTTATATATTTACATGGAATAAATGATTCATGGAGAGAAGTAGAAAAAGCTAATGTAGTCTATGTCCTAATATTCCTAATACGTTGTGAGGAAAGACCACATATCCAATGAGCTGAATAACAAAAAGTATTATTTACTAAATAAAATATATAAAACTTCAAACAAACATGATAAATATGGAAAAAGGTAGGGAAGTTGTCTTGACTATATATACATATATAGGCATGTATATATATGTGTGTATATACATATGTATACATATATGTATAAGTAAATGTATTATATATTTAGGTATCTATATATTAATTATGTGCAAAGACTTCTTTTGTAGTAATGAGTTTTACTTACATTTAATAGGTCTTAGAATAGGAAAATATAGTGAAAATTTTAGAAACAATTTGAAACATTGGGAAACAAAATCTTAAGGAAAATTTTCAAAATGTTTCAGTTTTATAGAGCCCTGAAACACTAGACAGCAATGAGTACAGGAAGCTCTGCTCACTCTCTTCCTTTGCTTACTCCCCTTACAATGGAAATACTTTTCCTACTTCTAACAGGAAAACCATCAACCATCTTTCCTTTCTTCATTCTCAAGATTTTATATATAACATCTAAACATGAAAATGAAAATTCACAATCTCTGTTCCAATGACCCCATGTACCATAATTATGTCTTCAATCAACATTGTAGTAGTAATATACACTGTATTTTTTTTTTACTTTTACTCAAGTTTTTATCACCAAGCGCATCCTGCAATACTCAATATTCCTAATTAGCACTAAAAAAAAGTCCAGGAAAGATAATCTTTGTAATTGCCCTGATTTCTGTTAGTCACCTGATCTAAACTGCTTACAGTCAGACTGTATGGAACTATTTCACTGCTTTATCTATGAGATCTGAATTAGGACTTAATTATGGAATAAACACCCAGGAGTTTTAAAACCACAAGCAGAAAGGCCCTTCAGAATATTTTAGTTTCTTACTCTATTTGAAATGATGGAGAAATCCTTCTGTGCTCCAAAAACCTAGTGTAAAGAAAATGTCACAAGTTTTACTGAATTAATTCAACTTTTCCCAAACCTGAATTGAGAAATGATTAATAAATACTGTGTTCCTTGTCTTGGGCATTACAAGGAAAGATTTTAATAAATGACATTTTATGCAGCAATATAAGCACCGAGCTGCTGTGGTTATGATTAATCCAGCAACATCTATATAAAAGAATAACAATTCTGTAATAAAGACTGGATGGTTTCTATGCATTTTTATCACTCTAACATAGAAACCACGTGCAAATATTGTATCAGGTATAGGAAAACAACTTAATAGAAGAAAAATGAATCACGTTAAGTCATGTTTTACCTCCATTCTGTATCAGAAAGTAGAGCATAATGATAAAAAAAATTGCCACAGAACTGTGACATAATATGAAAATAAAGGAGAATTCGATCCCTATTAGTTTGATGTATAACTCTGAGAGAATATTCATCAAATCCACCTGAAAAATGAAACATGCAAGCATCTAAGAGAAAACTACACTCTTCACCTGAAGTCCAAGATGAATGTGGCTGATAAAACAGTCCAATGTGCCACTAATTTTAAATTACTTATTGAATATTGTTGTACACATTTAAATGTACTTATATTTTATTTTCAATAATTTTACATTTTTAAATAATCTTGGAACTTATTTTTATATATATTTAATTTTTTTCCAGTCAAATTAGACTTTAAAATATCCTGCGAGTAGAAATGTATTTTCCCAGTAGCTGATACTAGACTGTTTCTTTATACAGGTACTGTGTAGAAAATTCTATTGCCGGAAGAAAGGCTAAGCATTTTGATTTTCACTTCTGGGACTGGATGAACCATGAAGTAGGAAAATTGTTCTTCACTACACATGAGTGGAATTGGAAGTAGGAGGGCAGAGAAAAAAATAAGCAGATAGAAAAAGATACAGAAAGGGCAATCATCTGTGTCAGTGACCCACCATTGCTTGCTTGGAGAAAGAGATGAGAAAATTTTAGTTGGATTCACAACATTGATTTTGAAGCTGTTTGCTTACAAAGAAAATAGATCCCTTTGTTAATTTATGAAAGTTTTCTATGATTCTCTGTCTCTAAAGACAAACAAAATAAGGAGGGATCTTTCTAAATCTTTTATTTTACTTATTTGCTAATCTCAAGCCAAAATTTCTTTTACAATGACTTTCAAATTCTACTGCTAATCGGAGTTGTCTCTACTACTTTTGAAAAGATACAAAGTTAAGTTTTCAGACATTCTGATACAGTAAACTGAGAGTGTGGCCCCAGCCTGATATAGCTGTCTCCTGAGAGGCTCTGACAGTACCAGACTAATACAGAAGTAGAGGCTCACAGCCATCCATTGGACTGAGTGCAGGGTCCCCAGTGGAGGAGCTAGAGAAAGGACCCAAGGAGCTGTAGCCCCTTAGGATGAACAATAATATGAACTAACTAGTACCCTCAGAGCTCCCAGGGACTAAAACTCCAACCAAAGAGTACACATGGTGGAACTCATGACTTCAGCAGCATATGTATAGCAGAGGATGGCCAAGTCAGTTATCAAGGGGAAGAGAGGCCCTTGGCCCTGTGAAGGTTCTATGCCCCAGTGTAGGGGAATGCCAGGGCCAGTAAGCAGGAGGGGGTGGGGTGGTGAGCAGGGAGAGGGGGGAGGGAACAAGGGTTTGTTTTAGTTTTTGGGTTTTTTTATTTTATGTTTTTGTTTTTTTCTTTTTTTTCTTTTTTCTTTTGGAGGGGAACCTGGGAAAGGAAATATTGTAAATAAAGAAAACATGTAATAAAAATGATTTAAAAAATGATACTGACAATTCAGACTTTAAATAAAGTTAACTTGTAGCAAATTTCCAAATTCCTAAAAAAATATGTGTAGCCTTATAGTAAATGTATGTGCTGATAACATTTTATGGTAACATATTAGACTGAATCCTGTTTCCCTCACAGGCACATATGTTAAGATCTTGGTATGCATAGTGATGCTATCATGAAGTGATGAATTGTTTAAGTGATAGAGTCAACACAGGCCTGTCTGTGATTACAAGCATATGCTTAAAGAGGGTATTATGAACCTATCGTCCTCCTTTAGTTTGTTTCTTGATTTTAATATGGACAGTTTTGTTTTATCTATGATGTACAGTCTCACCACAGGTTCAGAGCAACAAACTAAATAAATATTCATTGATTAGTAACTCAAAAAAAAGAATAATCTAAGGAGATGGTTCACATAATCCACCTTCTAGCACTAACTCAAGCCATTTTTCATCTACAAAATATGTCCTTAATTGATCTCCCTAACACTAGTCTTCAAGCTTTGTCTACAGACAATAGAACCTCAATGCATCATTTCACTAGTATTTCAAAAATTATGAACTAGACTAAAAAAAGTAGCATTACTTTTTAAATGCCTTTCCTGGATTCTTTATTTAAAATAGACTTCTACTTCATTTTTCACTCTACTGGGGCTTTAGTTGGAAGTATGTGGCCATTCTGTTACTATTCTTACTTAAGGTATTATAAAAGATCATCTTCTAACACTGTCCATAGAGTAGATTTCACTAATACTTACTAAAGGTTATTTTGAACTCGTGTACCTGTTTGAATAAGTGATTTCATAACAGTTTTACAGAATATAAGCAGGAGGATTCTACAAGTTTATCAACATGGAAGGAGAGAAACAAAACCATATACAATGGAAGCTATTTTATGGGATAAGATAAAACATAAAATTATAAGACTATTCTCTTGTCCCTTGTACCTATCAGGGCTTTTTAATACTTTTTCAAAATGATCATTTCATGGATTAAAGAAGCATTGTATAAATGTTTATTCGAGCTCAAGAGAAATGTGACTCTACCTTTGGGAATGGATTAAATGTAGGTAAATGTGTATCTTTCCTGCAAACCTGGTTCAGACATAGTCCTATATGTCAATAGCAAATTATGATAGCTATATGTGTGCTTTAACTTTATAACCCTAAACAACTTAATTTTGTTCATAAATCCAGGATATTTAAATATTTAGCTATACTTTTTAATAATCTTGAAAGCATTTGCATCTATTTTTGAGTTTAAGCATGAACATCCTGGCCCACACAAGAGAATCTGGTGTGGTTGCATTAGACACTCATAAGCAATTTTAATTTTGGAATCATTCTTGGGGAAAAAAAAGATGACCAATAAAGCTGAAGTTTACTTTTTCAATAATGAATCTTTTTCATTATTTCAGGCTCTAAGAATAGTTTATCTTACTTTTTTCAACTTCTTTTTATCCTCACTCTTCCTGTATTTTGTTATGCATACTGGTCTAGCCTTAAATTGTCAATCCACTTCTCCCTGATTCCCTTCACAATGAGATTATGAGCCTGTACCACCATGTTCAGTGAGAATTTAAATTGCCTTTATTTTATTTTTACTGTCCAGTCATTACCCCCTTCCAGTCCACCCTCCCACAGTTCCACATTCCATTCCTTCTCCCCACTCTCTCCAAAAGGATGTCCCCACCTGCACCCTCCACCCCAACCTCATTCCAGGTCTACCCACTTCCTAGGGTCTCAAGGGTCTCTGGATGGCTAGGCACATCTTCTCTCACTGAAGCCAGACCAGGTAATCCTCTGCTGTATATGTGTCGGTAGCCTCATAGCAGCTAGTGTGTGTTGCCTAGTTGGTGTTTCAGTGTCTGAGAGATCTCGGGGGTCCAGGTGAGTTGGTATTACTGGTCTTCCTATGGGATCTCCCTCCTCCTTAGCTTCTTTCAGCCTTTCCCTAATTCAACCACAGTGGCCTCAGACTTCAGCCCTTTGGTTGGCTGTAAGTATCAGAGTCTGTCTCAGTCAGCTGTTTGTTGGGCCTCTCAGAGGACAGCCATGCTAAGCTCCTGTCTACACACCATAGCATCAGTAATAGTGCTAGGTCTTGGAGACTCCCTTGAGATGGATCCCAAGTTGGGCCAGTCTCTGGGCCTCCTTTCCTTCAGTCTCTTCTCCATTTTTGTCCCTGCAGTTCTTTTAGGCAGGAACAGTTCTGGATCAGAGTTTTTGACTGTGGGATGGATTTATTCCTTACTCTTAATTCAGTTCTGTCATGTTAGCGGTTCTGTGAATTTGAACCAAACCTTCCTCCTTTTGTGTTTCAAAGTCTTCTTCCATAAAATGGGGATACTATTATTATCACTTATCTCAAAATTTGGCTTTGAAGGATGGATTAATTATTGCATCTAAGAACACCTGACTCATGTTAAAAATCTCAATATCAGTTAGCTATTATTGTTAAATTATATTGTTGAGTAGTGTGCTACCTTGCCACTCACCACAGACCATCCTTGACAAAAGGAAAAGAAAAAAAAAAAGAGAGAGATGTACTCAAACTCCATAGAACGAATGAAAAAAAAAGATAATTTCTCATTGCTGAAATCTTTTACCAGTAAATGCAAGTTTATCTGGTTGGAACATATGGGCTATGAACATGGCCCAACTGGCTCAGACAGAAAATGGTTTTGGAAAATAAAGTTGTCTGGCACCAAATGCCTAACTGTAGAGTCTGGGAAACAGAACAAATCTACTATTTATTGAGCACCTGTTACACGCCAGGTAGTTTCACTCACGTTGTCTTTGTTCCTGATTGCCTGATTGCCAGTATTTCTGCTTCATAGCATATAAAGAGAAAAGATGAGTCAGTCTCTCTAGAATGATACACTGTTTTAAGCTCCAGAGTCAGAATTTCATCCCAGCTCTGTGTAAGCCTAAAAGTAAAACCCTTTTCTCTTTTTATGTTCTGTTTATGATGGCAATATCAATAGGTTTGCAAGAGCATGTAAAATGCAAATTCTGTTTATCTGCACCACGCTGAATGCCTCTAGTTCACAGCCAAACTAAAACCCAGCTCTTGAGAGTTTCTTTTCCTAGAACCAAATGCAATGCAATGAGACTTGGTGACTTGTATTTTCACCGAGATGGATTACAAAAATGAACTACATTGCTTGCAAAACTGAACTTCTTTAATGATTTTACAGCTTAACCCCCAGATATGGCTTCTCCTCAAAGCGAAGAAAGCAAAACACATCATGGTTGGTGTCCTCTGTGGAGAATTAGCTAAGTTAACCATGAATGTATTTTAAATGATTAATTTTTTAAAATTTATCAGGCAATATAAAAAGTATCTATTAGAAAATAGAAACAGTAACAAAACACCATGAATTTTAGTGTGTATGACATCCAGGCTTGAAAACTGAAGAATCTTGATTGAGAAAATAAACAAAACTTGAAACATCAAACTGACAACTTAGAGCATCTGACAGAAGTGGACTGAGAAGGCTAGAGTAAACAGCCATATGATTTCCTTACTGAGGAACTACTGGAACAGAGTTATCCCTCTACTGATGAGCTTCCAGTTTCTTCAGTTTTATATCATGCAAAAAACAATACCAATCTCTTTCCCACTATGTTCATAGCAGCCTTATTTATGATAACTAGAAACTGGAAACAACTCAGATATCTCACAACAGAAGAATGGATACAGAAAATGTGGTTCATTTACACAATGAAATACTACTCAGCTATTAAGAATGAGTACATCATGAGTTTTGCAGGCAAATGGGTGGAATTAGAAAATATCATCCTGAATGAAGTAACTCAGACCCAAAAGAATATGCATGGTATGTACTCACCAATGAGTATATATTAACCAAAAAAGTACAGAATTCCCAGGATACAAGCCACAGAATTTAAAAAGGCTAATAAAAATGGTTTTTTTAAAAAAATAAGAAGACTGACAAGCTGAAGGACCCAAGTAAGGATGCTTCAATACCACTTGAAAGAAATAAGAAAGCAATCACAGGATGTTGGAAGAGGGACCTGGGTGGGAAAGATGACAGGGAGGAGAAGAGGGGAATATGATCAGTTATTGGAGGAGGGGACAGGACTGAAGCCCTGACAGCCAGCAGAAAGAATGGAAACAGACAACCTTGGGATGTAAGAGGTGGGAGGGACTCTCTAGAATGTACCAGAGACCTGGTAGGTGAGAGACTCTCAGGACTCAAAGGGTGGGACCTTAGATGAAATGTCCAACAGTGGGGAGAGGTAACTTGTAGAGTCCACCTCCAGTAAAAAGACAGGGCATCAAGTGGAGGGATGAGGTTGCCATCCCACAGTAAAAAAATTCTGACCCAGTATCCTTTCTATCTGAAAGAACTGCAGGAACAAAAATGGAGAAGATCCTGAGGAATAGAAGGTCTAGTGACAGGCCTAAATTGGGATCCAGCTCAAGGGGAGAGGAGATGTGGGAACATCCTCTTAGAGGCTGAGGGAGGGGAAGGAGGTGTGGGATATGTAACAGACCAAGGGTGGACTGGGAGGGAAATAAAGTCTGTACTGTAAACAAATGATTAAAGAATAAATAAAAAAAGAAAGAAGAAAAATATAAAATTAACAATAAATAAAAAAGGATTTCTCTCTCTAGCTGTTCCCGGTCGCATAACAAATTTACTTTGTAGATTTAACTTCTCTACTTCAAGGTCTGGGACCAGCCTGTGTGAGAACTTCGTATCTTGGAAAAGACTTAATGTAACAAGCATGTTTGTTTATACTCTGTGTCAGTTCTCCTTATGTGTGAACGTATCTCACAGTTTACCACTTTGATTTATACTCCACGTTGATGAATGGTAGAAGGAAGGTTTACATTGGGTTAAAGACAAATTGGAGGGTGAAAAATTTGTCTTACCCACCTTGAGAACTTCTTAGTTTTAAAACACACTTCCTTCTTAACTTCCTCTGTATTAAGTTTTGATAAGACTATGAAAATAGAATTCTTAAAAAGATCATCAATAACTCTGAGGCTACCAATCTAAATACTTTTAGAAGCAATGCTGCGATAGGAACACAGGGAAGTAAATTAAAGATTGTATAGGGGCTTGTCTCAAGTAGTGCATGAAGGAAATTTGTAATCCCTTCAAAATAAGAGAAAATCATTAAGGTATGGTGACATATAATTGTATGAATCAATTTTGAGACAGCATAGCGATCATGGTGCCCATACATTTTCAAACTTTGGAAATCATTAGAAAAAGAATCAAAATGTGTCTGACATTATATTCTTCTAACATTTGTTAATTTATTTTGAACTTTATAAAATAAACAGTCCTTTTTAAGGTTTTAAAGAAACTATATGCAACAAATTCTATTTATTATGTATTCAATTGCTAAAATGCACAGAAGATTTTGAACGTCATGGAGTAAATGTATTTCCCTATGTCAAAAGAGATTGTGTGCTACCTACTTTTTTTTATGTCAAATTGACAAAGCTAGAGGGCATCTCCACTGAGAAAATGGCTCTTTCAAATTGTCAAATTGGCTTATAGACCAGGCTTATGAGTCATTTTCTTGATTATTGATTGATGTGGGAGGATACTGCTCACTGTAGGTGATGCAGTTGGTCCTGAGTTGCATAAGAAAGCAGGTCAAGCAATCTGAGGAGAGCAAAACAGTAAGTGACACTCCTCCATCATGGTCTCTGGATCAGTTCCTGCCTGCAGTACCTTGAGTTCCTGCCTAACTTCCTTCAATAATACATTGTCTGAGAGTTCTAGGATGTAAAGCCTTTCCTCTCTAAGTGGCCTTTGGTCATTTCTTAAACTATAGCGATGGAAAAGGCAGATGGATTGAAAGTAGTTATACAAAGCACTGTTTTATAATTTATTTTAATGTTAGGAAGATATTAATGGGAAATGATAATAGACAGAGACAATAAAAAAAAGGTTAAAAATTCTTACACAGTCAAGTGCCAAGATGTTATTGATATTTGTAATTCTTTTGTACATGACTTGTATATAGAATGGGCATGTAAGTTTTACTTGTTAACAGTTTGTGCTACTAATTATGGTCATGAAGACGTCTTTCATGACATATCATTTAATTGGATATTGATTAATCTATACACTAAATGTCTTCATTAATCTATAATAGATGACAGTACATTAATTTCAAGGATGTACTGTTCTATTTAATTTTCTTTGCAAAAAATACAAGTTTAAATCTCATAACAAAGATGTGACAGATAAATGATTCTTCATTTTCATTGTGAGATGCTGTAAGATTGACTATGCATAGTAATTTTAATCAATTCTCTCTATGATGGTGGCAAGATTTTAAATGATATATTAGTCTATGAGGAGATATACTGAAAGTCTAGGAAGTGATCATCTAGAGTGTTCTGTGTTAATTTTCTGTTTCTGTATAACCAATTGTATCACTGCAATATTAGCAATTTAAAATAAAACTTATTATAACATAGTTTCTGTGGGTCAGTAGCGTGGGTTAAGAAAGGCTGACTGAAATTCAAGCAATGCCCTGTTCCTTTCTTAGTTCTCCATGTGTGGTCTAATCCAGGAAGTTGAAATGTTGTAACTGAATTCTAAGAGACAGTACCTTAATTTCCTTGTTTAGAGTGTCAACAGTCTCTGCTTCTAGAAGATGACCACGTGTCTGAATGATGACTTTCAAATTATGATAAACTATTCAGACCATCAGGGGAATATCACTCTCATTTATTTAATTCAGGAAAAGTCCAGTACACTTTAAGGGTACATCTAATTTAATAAGATTTACCCAGCATAATCTTAATTCTGATTAAAGCAAAGGTCATCTGGAACCTTAATTACTACTCCAAATTCCTTGGTTTTGCTGTTTAACAGAATAGAGTCATGAAAGTCAAATTCATGACCTTCACCATCCCTCTAATACTCAAGTAGAAGCCTACCACACAGAACATATTTACTCAAAGTAAAGAAGTTTTGTTTAAGCTTATTGAAAATACATTTGTCTCTCATACAATGCATCCCAAAGCAGTTCTCTTCCTTTACTCCTTCCAGATCCCATACATCAACACTTTTCCAGATCGACTCCCCGTCAGGCCAGTCTTCTTTCAGAAAAGCACAAGCCTCTGAGAGACAACAACCAATCACAACAAAACAAAACACAATAAGACAAGGGAAAAACACACCTAGGCTCAAAAAGGCAGCCCAACAGGAAAAACAGTCCCAAGGGTAGTCAAAAGAGTCAAAGACAAGCCTGCTCCTATAGTTAGGAGTTACTGTTTGCCACAGAGAACCTGGTACAGAACCCTAGAACCTGTGATTACCTCTTCTGTGATCTTATATGTTCTTGGCTTGGTTGATTAGGTGGGGTATAATCTCCTTGCGCTCTTTAGCCCTTCTGACTCCTATAATCTCTCCATCCCCTTCTCTAATCTACAAGAAGGACCTGATGGAGATTTTCTTGCCATATAATCTCTAACTGTGGTTCTTCACATCCACTTCCATCTGTTGTCAGATGAAGTCTCTGATGACACCAAGGCACCAGTCACTGAGTACAGCAGAATATAGTTAGGAGTTATTTCATTGAGTTTTTAGGCCACTTGTATGTTTCTGTGCTCTCATTTTTAGTTTCTGATCATTGAGCAGTGTCCTGTATGGGTTCTCTCCTGTGGAATGCGTCTCAAGTTAAATTAGACATTGTTTAGGCATTTGTACAATTTCTACACTGCCATTGCTACATCTTATCTTGTAATCAGAGCCGATTGTAGGTATGTCAAAGATGTTCTAGATTCCACATTTCTCCTTTGGTTGCCTGCCTGGACCAAAAAGACTAGACTGTGTGGGTAAAGATTCCTTATTCAGTGAGCTGTGTGGATGTTATCTTTGGCAATAGGAAGTACTGTTAGTTGGCTGAGGGACATCTTCTGTCCTAGTGTTTGCCTGGATTGTTCAAAAATCTCCATGGGATGAGCTGGAGTCAATAACTCAGCAGAATGCAACATAGTTCAGCCACCGGGATTGTTGCCTGACTATAAGAGATGACTGGTTCAGAGACCTTGTGCCCCACTACTAATAGTT
>JADRCC010332083.1:0-11597 GCA_019843855.1 Hylomyscus alleni | reverse complement strand
GGGTAGTGTTCCTTCTGTTTCTATTTTGTGGAATAGTTTGAAGAGTATTGGTATTAGGTCTTCTTTGAAAATCTGATAGAATTCTGCACTAAAGCCATCTGATCCTGGTGTTTTTTGTTTGTTTTTGTTTGTTTTTGTTTTGTTTTGTTTTGTTTTTTGACTGGGAGACTTTTAATGACTGCTTCTATTTCTTTAGGGGTTATGGGACTGTTTAGATGGTTTGTCTGTTCCTGATTTAACTTTTGTATTTGATATCTGTCTAGAAAAATGTGTATTTCATCCAGATTTTCCAGTTTTGTTGATTATAGGCTTTAGTAGTACGATCTGATGATATTTTGAATTTCCTCAGTTTCTGTTGTTATATCTCCTTTTTCATTTCTGATTTTGTCAATTGAGGTACTGTCTCTGTGCCCTCTAGTTAGTCTGGCTAAGGGTTTATCTATTTTGTTGATTTTATCAAAGACTCAGCTCTTGCTTTTGATGATTCTTTGTATAGTTCTTTTTGCTTCTATGTGGTTGATTCAGCCCTGAGTTTGATAATTTCCTGCTATCTACTCCTCTTGGGTGTATTTGCTTCTGTTTGTTCTAGAGCTTTCAGGTGTGCTGTTAAGCTGCTAGTGTATGCTTTCTCCAATTTCTTTTTGGAGGCACCCAGAGCTATGAGTTTTCCTCTTAGCACTGCTTTCATTATGTCATAAGTTTGGGTATATTGTACCTTAATTTTCATTAAATTCTAAAAAACCTTTCATTTCTTTCTTTATTTCTTCCCTGACCAAGTTATCATTGAGTAGCACGTTGTTCAGCTTCCATGTGTATATGAACTTTCTGTTGCTTTTGGGTTTTTTTTTTGAAGACCAGCCTTAATCCATAGTGATCTGATAGGATGAATGGGATTATTTCAGTCTTTTATCTGTTGAGGTCTGTTTTGTGACTAATTATATGGTCAGTTTTGGAGAAGGTACCATGAGGTGCTGAGCTTTTTTAGGATGAAATATTCTATAGGTATCTATTAAATCCATTTGGTCTATAACTTCTGTTAGTTTTACTGTATCTCTGTTTAGTTTGTGTTTCCATCATCTGTCCATTGATGAGAGTCGGGTATTGAAGTCTTCCACTACTATTGTGTAAGTTGCAATGTGTGCTTTGAGCTTTAGTAAAGTCTCTTTTATGAATGTAGGTACGGTGGCTTTACATAGCATAGATGTTTAGAATTGAGAGTTCTTCTTGGTAGATTTTTTCCTTTGATGAGTATGAAGTATCCTTCCTTATCATTTTTGATAACTTTTGGTTGAAAGTCAATTTTATTTGCTATTAGAATGGCTACTCTAGCTTGTTTCTTGGGACCATTTGCTTGGAAAGTTGTTTTCCAGCCCTTTACTCTGCAATAGTGTTTGTCTTTGATACTGAGGTACATTTCCTGTGTGCAGCAAAATGCTGGGTCTTGTTTATGTATCCAGTCTGTTAGTCTATGTCTTTTTATTGGGGAATTGAGTCTATTGATGTTAAAAGATATTAAAGAAAAGTCATTTTTGCTTCCTGTTATTTTTCATGTTATTGTTATGTTTGTGTGACTATCTTCTTTGGGGTTTGTTGAAAGAAGATTATTTTCTTGCTTTTTCTAGTGTGTAGTTTCCCTCCTTGTGTTGGCATTTTCCATCTGTTGTGATTTGTAGTGCTGGGTTTGTGGAAAGATATTGTGTAAATTTGGTTTTGTCATGGAATATCTTGGTTTCTCCATCTATGTTAATTGAGAGTTTTGCTGGGTATAGTAGCCTGGGCTTGCATTTGTGTTCTCTTAGGGTCTATATGACATCTGCCCAGGATCTTCTAGCTTCCATAGTCTCTGGTTAGAAGTCTGGTGTAATTCTGATAGGTCTGCCTTTATATGTTATTTGACCTTTTTCCCTTATTGCTTTTAATATTCTTTTTTTGTTTAGTGCATTTGGTGTTTTGACTCTTAAGTAATGGGAGGAATTTCTTTTCTGGTCCAATCTATTTGGAGTTCTATAGACGTATTGTATGTTTCTGGGTATCTCTTTCTTTAGGTTAGGGAAGTTTTCTTCTATAGTTTTGTTGAAGATATTTATTGGCCCTTTAACTTGGGAACCTTCACTCTCTTCTATACCTATTATCCTTAGGTTTGGTCTTCTCATTGTGTCCTGGATTTCCTGGATGTATTGGGTTAGGAGCTTTTTGCTTTTTGCATTTTCTTTGACTGTTGTGTCAATGTTTTCTATGTTGTCTTCTGCCCCTGAGATTCTCTCTTCTATCTCTTGTATTCTGTTGGTGATGCTTGCTTCTATGACTCCTGATCTCTTTCCTAGGTTTTCTATCTCCAGAGTTGTCTCCCTTTGTAATTTCTTTCTTGTTTCTAGTTCCATTTTTAGATCCTGGATGGTTTTGTTCAATTCTTTTGCCTGTTTGGTTGTGTTTTCCTGTAATTCTTTAAAGGATTTTTGTGTTTCCTCTTTAAGGGTTTCTAGCTGTTTATCTGTGTTCTCCTGTGTGTCTTTAAGGGAGTTATTTATGTCCTTCTTAATGTCCTCTATCATCATCATGAGATGTGATCTTAAATCAGAATCTTGCTTTTCCAGTGTGTTGGTGTATCCAGGGCTCACTGTGGTGGGAGAACTGGGTTCTGATGATGCCAAGTAGCCTTGGTTTCTGTTGCTTATGTTCTTGCATTTGCCTCTTGCCATCTGGTTATCTGTGGTGTTAGCTGGTCTTGCTGTCTCTGACTGTGGCTTGTCTCTCCTGCAAGACTGTGTGTCAGTACTCCTGGGAGACCAGTTCTACCAGGAGGAATTGGGTATTGAGAGCTGTGGCATAGGGTCATCTCTGGGGTACAGATTGAAACCAGAAGGATCCTGTCCCCTGCTCTTCCTTGGTTCCTGTGTCCTGATGGCTCTGGGAGGCTCCCTATTGGGCCAGGAATTTGAACCGAAGTGGTGGTCTTTCTTGTGCTCACAAGTGTGTCAGCACTCCTGGGATACCAGCTCTCTCCTGGTAGTATTTGGGTATGTAGTGCTGTGGCACAGGATCTGTTCCATCCGCTGTGGCACAGGATCAGCTCGGGGTGTAGAGGGAAACCAGAAGGCTCAGTTCCTGTGTACTGAGGGTTCCAGGCAGGTCCTTCTGAGCAGCAGTAGTAGTCTTACCTGCACTCACAGGTTTGTCTGCACTTCTGGGAGGCTGGCTCTCTCCTGGTAGTATTTGGGTATGTGGCACCTGATCAGCTCTCAGATCTTATAAATCCTTAACCCTTTACTATTATGTGGCTATCCTATATAATTTTATTTGTAGACAATAAGTATATTTCAGGAAAATTCATCTGTTACTACAAAAGAACACTTGACTGTAACCTCATGACCAAGAGATCAGAGAAACAGTGTTCTGGGGATTAAAATGTGAAACCACAGTTCAGATGTTTGAGGGGTTAAAAGCATTTACTGTGAAGACATGGTGACCTGAGGTTCATTCCTTGTTTTCACATAAAGGTAGAAGGAGAGAACTGACTCCAGAAAGTAGTCTTCTGACCACTCTTATGCTATATCATATAGTTACCCGCCCGAGAGAGAGAGAGAGAGAGAGAGAGAGAGAGAGAGAGAGAGAGAGAGAGAGAGAGAGAGAAAGAAACTAACCGATACTATTGAAAATGAAACCTAAAAGTTGGGGATAGAGCATGGCAGAGATGACTTTTTATATCTTTGAGGAGCCTAGGCAAATGACAGAATTAATAAAGGGCCAAGAACCCACCAAGAGCAGATCATGGAATAGTCAGTATGAGCAGGATATCAATAATGAGCTGTGTCTGACATGCACCTCTCAGAGGAAATAAGAATGAGCATCGGATGGGGCTTTTTAACCCTAGACATTAAAATATTTGAAGGTGTGAGGGAGCATGGGAAAAATTAGAGGACGGATGTGTTGGGCAGAGATGGTCATATTTCATTGCATATATATTTTAATTTCCCAAAAATAAAAATTTTAGAGTCATTTAGGAATATTTGAAGTAGTAGCATATTCTGCCTAGCAGTGTGTACAGAGAAAAGACAAGATTATAGTTTAGGCAAGTTATTTCACACTTCAAGGGATTTCAATATGAGTGATAGATCATTTTATACTTTTGTTGCTTGAGTAAATAAGAATTAAATTTAAAGTTTAAGTTAAACCTTTATGACTAAATTTAATAAAAAATGAAAAGTACTTAAAAGAGTCATCCACACAAAGAGACAGAATATACATATTCCAGGCTAAGAAAATAGTAGAGACAAAAATTTGGAGGTAGTGTATAAGAAAAGAAAAGGCAACCACCATATGAATAGAAGATGTAGTAAGGAAATTCAGGTACATTTGTTGTTGGAGAAAGAAGAATACTCATTTTGTAGGTTAGAAGAGACCTATTTGCATTGAATATTTTTCTTTGGTTTAGTGGGTTTTTACCTGATGTGTTCCAGTCCAGTTGACCCTTTAAGGGAATCATTTCTGGGTCATTGTGGATTGTAAGGAAGTCAGACTGTAAGTAGGAAGAACATGTGCCATTTAGAAGGTAAATTTGGAAGGACTAATATTAGCCAGTAACAATGACAGTAGTATTTTGCATTCAAAATACCACTCAAAGTTCAAACCAAAAAGCTTACAGAACTCCCCATGCATTTGGCATCGTGGAGAGTATCAGCAACCTCAACACAAGAAGTTCTCAGGAAAGACCTGGGTAGGAGCCAGAGTGGTAATAGTTAAAGCTTACTGGAGAATGAGGAAATGAAGAGGGATGTAGTTCATTATTTTGCCTATATGGTTATGGGCTAGCTGCTGGAGGGAACTGTGAGGCCAACGGGAAACCATGTGGAAGCTAGTGGAGGTGAACCAGTGGCACAGGAGAGCATAACAACACTGGAGAAATACTTGAGAGGCTGGCACACAGAACAGCCTGTGGTGGCAGGGAAGATATACTACACTTCAGTAGGAAAATAAGAAGTGTTCGGGGTGGTGGGGGGAGTAGGTGAGAGGACGAAGTAGATCTAGTTTGGCATCTTTACATTTTCTTAGTCAATCCAGAGGCAAGGCCCTATCAGTCTATAGAAGCTGCTTTCTTTTCCAGACCTATATTCTCTGTGTGACAATCTATCCTTCTGCGATAGTTTCCACATCAATCTTTCTGTAGTACAGTTTAATGCCTATCTGTTCTTTGTCCATTGAAGATTCCCAATTTTTATGAAAGTGTAAAATTTCCCATACATGTCCCATCTGCTCTTCTAGTTTTATCTTTCAATAACATTTCCTTATTCATCTAGGTTAGGAGATAGCAAACTATGGCCCATGAGCCAAATCTAGCTGGTATTTTATTTTTGTAAGTGAAAATGTAAGGAAACCCAGCCATCTCAGTTCTTTTGTATATTGTAAGTGGCTGCTTTCCATGATAAAATGTCAAATGGTGAAAAAGGCAAGCAGTTAAGAGCACTTCCTTTTTAGGTTCTCTGCTTCAGGGGATCAAATAACCTTTTCTAGCTTCCCCCCTTGTGTGTCTCTGTCTCTCTCTTTCACAAACACATATACACTAAGAATAATAAAATATTTTTGAAAGTTTCAGATGTTAAGTACAGCCTGACAGACCTTGTCCTTACTAAACATAAGAAACTTTCAAAACACATACTCAGGTGTTAACTATATCGCCTTGGTGCCTTGGTATTAATCAAAGTGAGGGATTCAGTTTGAGTTACTGAAAAGAGTCAGACTATATAGAGGCAGACAGAATTAAGATGGGTCAATGAAGCCTGCTTTCTTCTCATTGTCATAGGGTGCATTAGTGAGGGTTTAACTGCTGTGAACAGACACTATGACCAAGACAAGTCTTGTAAAGGACAACATATATTTGGGGCTGGTTTACAGGTTCAGAGGTTCATTATCAAGGAGAGAGAATGGCAGTTTTTAGGCGAGCATGGTGTAGGCAGAGCTGAGGGTTCTACATCTTCATCTGAAGGCTGCTAGCAGAATACGGACTTGCAGGCAGCTAGGATGAGGGTCTTAAAGACCACACTCACATAAAAACACATACTCCAACAAGCCACACCTTCTCATAGTGCCACTTCCTGAGCTGAGCATATACAAACCATAACATGGGGTTAGCACAATGTGGGAAATCTTCAACATAATTATCTTCTTGTCTCTCTCTCTCTACTTCTTTGCTTTATTAGTTTTTTGTTCTCTTCCCTTTTGCCCTGTATCTCTACCTCCTTCATCCTTTCATGTATTATACAAGTGAACATTTTGCTTATTCCCAATATCTATATGTGTTTTTCTTTACCCACTCTCCTATGTTCAACATCCCTTACAGAATGTGAGTTGATTAAGAGTTAACAATGACATTACTACTTCATCATGAACACACACACACCATCTGTTTTATACCTTAAATACCTCATTCAATTAAAAGGATTTAAAAGGGAGCAATGAGTGTGTACTGACATTTTTTAATGGAAATTTCATCAGGGAGCACCCCATAGATGGTCGGGTGATCAAATGGGCAGAGTGACAAATGGACAAAGGTTCAAATAGAGCTAATCGTTGTGGAATTTTCTGCCTTATGGTATTTTGTGATATCACTAATGTTTTTGAGAAGTTCTAAGTGTTTATACTAGTTTTTCATTGCTACATAAAAATTTTCAAAATTTAGCTGGTCAAAGTAACATATTTATTATTTGTCACAACTTCTGAGAGTCAGGAATTCAGGAAGAGCTTGACTTAGTGCTTTATACTCAGGCTTTTTCTAGACTTGTGTTGTTAGATGGGACGGTAGTATTTAGAAGCTTGACTGGACTTCTGGCTCACTCCTGTGACCATTTAGCAGGGCATTTCACAAACTTACTATATAGATTTTTCTTAGAAATGCTCACAATATGGCTTCTCCTAGAGTGAGGATTCACAAAGAGAAAAATAAGCACATATCAGTGACCAAGAAATTATAGTAATGTCATGGTTATTGTTTATTGTCCATTTTACTTGATTGATCATATACATGGAATTTAACCCTATATCTTATGCATACAGAACTACACTGAGGAAAGAATACCATAGATGTGTGGGTCACTGAGACTGTCTTAAGGCTAGCTGGCATTACTTGATACACCTAAGCTGGGAAGTATTTATTCTGAAGAAATAGTGTTTGTTTGTCCTTGTGAATGAAATTGTTGCTACATAGTTGGCAACAAAGTAATTAAACTTTAAATATGAGATTTGAGAATGTGTTACTACTCTGGATGACTACTGGTCATCTCCAACCACAAGACTAAAGGGCCTTGGCTGCGGTCACACTCCATGATATAGAATGAAATTTTGTTCATTTGTTTTTCTCATTTCTCTTAAGATCTGAGTTTGACTTTTCCCTTTTACTCATTCAGATTATTTTGAAGATAAAATGAACAAAGATACAGAGACAGAAAATTCTTCAGCAGTGGATTCAGAAAACTTTGGTGAAACTACTGATATCTTAAATATGGTAAATATTTCCTGGTTATTTAGTTTTGAGTTATGTGAATTTTAATTCCTTGAGAACTGGTGTATATATACTCTTTATATCCTTTTATGTGTAAAAAGGTACATGTTAATATTAGTGAGTTTCACTGTGACCTTTCCATCCCCTCTTAAATCAAACTTTGATCATGTGTACCCTCCCTTTCACCAACTTGCCCTACTCTAGTTCCTTTCTGCTAGCCCCTGTGTCCTTCACTTAGTCACTTCAGTCTCTGAAGGGACTCTAGCCAGTCTGAGCATGACAAACATGGCCTTGCCCTTCTCCCCCATTCCCCTACCTTGCTAAAAATGGTTAGATTACATTCCTAAAGCCAAAGTCTGTTCCCTTATCTAGCTGCTTCTTCCTGCACAATCAAAAGCCACCTTGGCTACCTTAATTAACCTGCCCAATCTGTCATCCTAACAGCTTTGTCCTTGAACCTTTAAAAACTTCCCTTTTCCTGTGTGTCACATGTGTTCCTTTATCCAGAGTCAATATTTTGTCTCCTACAACAAATGCCCCTCTTAGCTCTCCCTTGTTCCCTTCTCCTTCATCCTCTACCTCCTGTCTTTGTCTCTTATTCCCTGTCCATTGGCTGTCTGCAGCAAATAAATCTCCTTGGTGCTGAGAACTTGATCTTGGGGTCCTGAGCCAATACTGTTTCCTTCACCTTCCCTTGAATTTTTTAGTGATTTGATGGTCACTGAGAACTATTATTTAGCCTCCATGTGTTTCCTTGCTATTGATTTCTATTATTTTCTATTTTACTCCATATGGTCTGATAAAATGACAGACATTAACATGTTTTTGAATTTTATACAGTATATTTTGACCTTGTATATGGTCCATTTTATTTTATTTTTATTTTTTTTAACTTTTATTGCATTATGATGAGAAAAGTTACATGATTTCAATTTATCTGAATTTGTTAACATTTAAAAACATATTTTAAGTAAGTAGAATTAAATCACATTGTTATTTCCTTTTTGTACCCCAACTCCTCCCAGAGACCCCCCTTCAATATCTACAATATCTTTTTTGGTCATATTCCTTAAAATTTATAAAATGTTATTACAATAAAAATGAGTATTATAAAAGTTGTTTGATATAAAACAATTTAACAGTCTAGATGTTTATCTACAGCAATACTGAAAACACATGTTTTTCTCAATATAAATTTTAAATAACTCCAAACATATTAACTGTATATTTTAAAATAGTACAGCACTACTAGTATTTTCTTTTTTTTTTTAAAGATTTATTTATTATTATTCATAAGTACACTGTAGCTGTCTTCAGACGCACCAGAAGAGGGCGTCAGATCTCATTACAGGTGGTTGTGAGCCACCATGTGGTTGCTGGGATCCGAACTCAGGACCTTCGGAAGAGCAGTCAGAGCTCTTACCCACTGAGCCATCTCGCCAGCCCCCCTAGTATTTTCTTAAATGAACGTAAATATCATATGGTCTATTTTAGAATAAGTTCTGTTTGCTGAAGTCAAGAAATGTACATTCTACATCTATTGAAATATTTGTTAAATCCAGTTGTTCTGTAGTGTAATTTATCAATTACATTGTGTTGATTGTTTGCTTGGATAAGAATGTACTACTGAAGTCACCACTATTATTGTGTTAGAGCCAATTTTATTTTAAAAACTGAGTACTTCAGTATTTTTGTGCACGCGCATGTGTGTATGTATGTGTGTGTGTAAAATGTCTTTTTAATGAATTGTTCCCTTGATCAATATGCAGTGACACTCTCAGTTTCTAATTTGGGGTTTCAGTATTTTTTTTGTTAGATATTAGTATAACTACTCCTGCTTATGTACAGATTTAATTCACATTGAAATAAATTTCCATTTAGTTTTTTGTGTTTTTTGATGATGCAGGGTTTTTTTGTTTATATAAAGCATATTGCTCATTATTTTGTTAAATCCAGTCACCCAATTGGTGTCTTTTTTTTTTGTTTTTCGAGACAGGGTTTCTCTGTATAGCCCTGGCTGTCCTGGAACTCACTCTGTAGACCAGGCTGGCCTCGAACTCAGAAATCCACCTGCCTCTGCCTCCCAAGTGCTGGGATTAAAGGCGTGCGCCACCACCGCCCGGCCCCAATTGGTGTCTTTTAATTGGTAAATTGATACCATTTACATTTGGGTTATTATTGAAAGGTATGTATATATTGCTGATTTATTTCCAAAAACAAAAAATAAAGAAGTTCCCAGGGCTATACAGAGAAACCCTGTCTCAAAAAAAAAAAAAAAAAAAAAAAAAAAAAAGGAGAGAGAGAAAAAGAAAGAAGTCAGTTAAGTTAATTTCTTCCTTTTCCTTGTTGTAGAATGTCTTTCTTTCATCCTAGAAGTGGTGGTTAACTATACTGATAATAATTCTCATATGTATGCCCAGTCTTATAGCAAGACAGATGTATTCTTTTAGTGTTCTCATAGTTAGTTGTGTTTGCATAGTTTCCTCTCCTAGGTATAGTATTATGTTGTCTTCTGAGATGCTGATCTATTAGTACATACTTATTTTGAAAGGTCTCCTTTGCTTTTGAAGGACAACCCTGCTAGGTGTCTTAGAGTTACTATTGCTGTGATGAAACACCATGACCAAAAGTAACTTGGGAAGGAGGGTGTTTTTCTTTCACATTTCACTCACAGTTCTTCATCAAAGGCAGTGAGGGCAAGAATTTGAGCAGAGCAGGACCCTAGAGGCAGGAGATTATGCAGAGGCCATGGAGGGGTACTGCTTACTAGCTTGCACCCTTAACCTGTTCTGCGTGCTCTTTTTTGTAGAACCCAGGATCAGTAGCCACAATGGGCCCTCCCACATCAATTATTAATTGAGAAAATGCTCTACAGGTTTGCTTATAGTCTGATCTTATGGGGACATTTTCTTAATTAGGGTTCCCTTCTCTCAGGTGACCTTAGCTTATGTCAAGTTGACATGAAAGTAGCCAACACACTAGGTGTGGTAATTTTGATTGGCAATTATTTTTTCTATTAATGCAATGAAATATATTATCATTCCATTCTCCTTAGTATTTAGATCCTTATTATCTTATTCTAATTAATTTGCCTTTAAATATAACTGAGTGCTTCATAGTTTGTTTGTGGTTAGTTGATTTTGAGGTGGGGGTCTCATTCTGTAGCCATTTTGTCTGAGAATTCACACTGTAGTCCAGGTTGGCCTTGAATTTATGATGGCTTAAAGACCACAGCCTTCATAATATGTTTTTTTTTTTATGTTGAGGTCTATACATTTGTTAGAGTGGCTGTGTCTTATATTATTATGTGAGATCCTCCTTAGTAGGCACACCTTTCCTAATGCTCTAACTTGACGTCTCAGTTTGTGGTTAGTGTTGATTTCAGTTGCAATTGAACTTCCTAGTATAAAGTGTTTGTAGGATATTTGGAAGTAATCAGTTTTTGACCTGATATGTGTACAATGTCAGTCTGGTAAACCCACTCTCTGTACAGTCACATAGTGCTATCATGCAGACTCTTACACAACTCTCTTTCTCTAGCTTCTGACAGTTGAGTTCTAAAGATTCCTGTTTTCAAGGAAAGTGCTTTCCTTTCTACCCAACATTGTATTCTAATTCCACACTGCACAGAATTCTCAGGAGGCATTGTGTCAGTATGTCTTTTTCCTGACCAACCTGACTCTAGGCTTATGCCTGCTGAGCTAGTACAATATTGCCTGACAACTGTTGTGTAGCTTTTGCTGGGGAGGCATGAACAAATAAGTATTCATTACATACAGGGAACTAACAACAGACCAAAGTAACAGTACTACCAGTGTCCCACTTGGTGACCCAAGTAGTTTATTGTGGATTACTTACAGGAATGTGGGTGAGGGGTTAAATACAAGTGCATAGATGACTCCAAAGTCATCTATGAAAATGCTATTACTAAAAATCCCATTTCAGTGTGTGTGTGATGCTGCCCAACAATTGCCTCTCTGGAACCCCCTTGATTACTTGAAGGCAGCTCAGTAGGCCAGAGAGCCTCCTCTGACCAGTAGTCCTTACTGCTTATATAACCTGGAAGGAGGGACCGGGGGAATCTCACAAGTTTCACTGACTACTT
>JADRCC010332071.1:0-12320 GCA_019843855.1 Hylomyscus alleni | reverse complement strand
CAAGCACCAATCCCTGATAATATTAATGATACTCTGTTATGCTTGCAGACGGGAGCATTTTGTCCTCTGAGAGGCTCCACCCAGCAGCTGACTCAGACAGACACAGACACCCACAGCCAAACAGTGGATGGAGCTTGGGGACTCTTATGGAAGAATAGGATTAAAGTTGTTTTTAAAACTACCACACATGTGAAATGTTTTCAGTTAGTGGGAAGATTAAGGTTCAAATTAATTTTTCTTTTTGGAGTTGTCCAAATTATGTACAGAAAATATATATGGCTTTTAAACAAAAGAAGAAAATGTAGCCAAGTGCCATTGAATAGACAAAACACTAGGCAGAATTTAAAGCCCTGAAGTTTAGTTCCAAGTAAGTTACTGTGATCCTGGGCAAATTTCTTTCTCTTTCTGGGGTTCTTTTTGTCCTGACTTGTACAATCAAAGGTTTGGACTATGAGATCCCAAGGCTTCTTCAGCCTCTGAATTTTTGAGGATGCACTTCCTTTTATGACACCACTTGTTTCTGCCTCTTAGTTCCTGTTTTCCTCTGTGCACTCTTTTTAGAGCTCCTTAGGGCTCCACGCTGAAGCTAGGAACCTCATTTCAGTAAGCTTCTCATTTCTATTGGTGTATCTGCCCCGCAGATCCACAGCTCAGGGTGAGTTCAAGTTCCCACCACTTCTTTGTCCGGTACTCAGGCTGTTGGAAATAAAATGATCACAGTTATAAAGTTTAGAACCAACACAAATTTATGGTTTCCTGTTCTTAGCTAGGTCGTCAGATGGGCAGCTCAGCAACCCATCTGTATATCCCTAGGCAGCTCATTCTTGGATTTCTTTTCTTTTCTTTTCTTTTTTCTTTTTTTTTTTTTTTTTGGTTTTTCAAGACAGGGTTTCTCTGTGTATCCCTGGCTGTCCTGGAACTCACTCTGTAGACCAGACTGGCCTCGAACTCAGAAATCCGCTTGCCTCTGCCTCCCAAGTGCTGGGATTAAAGGCATGAGCCACCATGCCCGGCTTCATTCTTGGATTTCTTTATTTCTTCCCTCCCCCTCTCTTTCCTTCTTGTCTTCCCCTTCCCCCTCTTGGAGACAAGTTCTTACTATGTTGCTTGTCTGATCTTGAACTCATGATCCTTCTGTCTTACCTTCCACAGTAGATGCGATTATAGGCACAGACAATCATGCCAATCTAATTCTTGAATTTCTCTTCCTCCTTATAAGGGGAGAGTCTCATTACATGCACTCTCAAAGCTGGAATTGCAGGTATGTGCCACCATGCTTGTACCCTGCTTTTCCTCTGAATTCCTCTACTTTCACCATCTCTTTTATCAATTAGCTTTTCTCTATTATTTATTTCTCTATTATTATTTTCACCATCTCTTGACTCTGTCTCTGATTTAACTGAAAACCTGAAAATAGATGCGGCACCTCTTCCCTAGTTTCCTCTTTTAGTACATTTCAACTCAATTCTTGTCTGCATGCATTATTTCCTCACTTCCTTCTATCCCAGTGGAATAAGTATGGTCTTCCCTGTTGAGAGCATACCATACACCCAGACTTTGAATTCCTCTTTCTCTTTTTCTCAGACATTTTGTTTTTAAACAGGGTCTTACTCTATAACCCTGGCTGGTCTGGAACTTACCATGTAGAACAGGCTGTCCTCCAACTCACAGAGATCCACCCAAATGCTGGGATGAAAGGCATATAGGTCACCATGCCCAGCAAATCCTCAGAGATTTTATGGCCAAATACTATTACATTCATCTAATAATAGACATTTGCTGTTTAGGCTCTGCTTTCTTGCTGGTAGCAGCATGACCACAACCCGTGGATCCTGGGAGCAGAAGCCATGCAAGTTGGCCAGGAGCTAAGAGACCACAAGCAGTGATGAGCTTATTGAAAACAGACTTAATGGGGGTGGGGAATGGAAGGTGGAACAAAGGCTATTTAAGCTTTTATGGGGGGGTAAGTAGGGGCTATAGGGGTGAGTGTCCATCATTGGCTGGGTGTTGGGCGCTAGCTAGAGATGTCTCATTTGCATAAGGAGGGATTCCAGGTGCTGCTGGACACAACCTTATAAGGGGAATGGAAGTTTAACTTGGCTACTGGGCTACTTGACCTCTTCCTGTCGGGGCAAAGTGGAAACACAGGGCCAAGTGTGCTGGGACATACAGGCCCAGCAAGGATGGGGAATAATCCTACTCTTGACTATCTCAGGATGAGTCTTCCCGTGTTTGGACACTGCTTGACCCCACTCTTGCTCCTGGCCTGCTCCACACTCTTCTCCCTCAGCTCCACAGACACTGGGTTGATTCTACCTTTTGAGTATAAGTCTTCCATTCCCACCATCATCCATGAGATTTCTGATTTCTTTATTTTTAAATTTTACATAGAATCACTTTGTTGTAATTCAGTCACATGTGAAGACATCATCATTGAGGAATCCACTCAAACACTTGCGCAGCCTCAAATTCTATGTATGGCTGTGGACTTCTTTATGGTTAGAGTGGACATTCTGAAGCCGTGGAGCTTCACTTAGGGTTTTACATTTTCACTATCAGTCACTTTATTTATTTATTTATTTATTTATTTATTTATTTATTTATGATTCTTGCTACTTCAATATCTAGAAAGATGAATTCATTTATTGACCATGAATGAACAACGAATCAAACTTATGAAGGAGTTGAAACCAGAAAAAGTAGCATTGTAATCTTTCTTGACTTGTGTTCTTTTGCCTACATTCTGTCCGTGTCACCTGATATTGCCCTCTTTTGTTTTACTAAACCCACACTTCCACTTGTTTACATGCGCAGGTGTAAATTACAGGTTAGGATCAACATAAGAGGGAGAAGAGGACTTTTCTTTTGGAATTTGGGGACTAATATACTTTCCAAGTCCACTTATTTTCCTGAAGAGTTCATAATTTTATTTTTCTTTACAGCTGAATAGTACTCCATTTTGTATATGTTCCATATTTTTATTATCCATTTATCTGTTGATGGTTATCTAGGCTAGTTACATTTTCTTGCTGTCATAAACAGAGCAATAGACTGGGTGGTGATGGCACATACTTTTATCTCAGTACTTGGGAGAGGTAGGGGGATCACAGAGTTCCAGGTCAGTCTGTTCTGCAGAGTGAGTTCCAGGTCAGACAGATCTGCAAAGAGAAACCCTGTTTTAGAAACAACAACTACAACAGCAACAAATAAACAGCAATAATTCTCTCTCTCTCTCTCTCTCTCTCTCTCTCTCTCTCTCTCTCTCTTTCTCTCTCTCTCTCTCTCATTTGCCACCCTAGTAAGGTATAAAGTGTCATTTCTGTTTTGGAAGATATAAGTTAGCACTGTATTATCTTTAAAATATTATTAGGCTAATAAAGATTTTTTTCAGTTCTAAAACTGTCCATTCGACTCCATCTCACTTTTTTTTCCAATTTCCCTTTAAAAAGTTTTCCCCCTTTTATATCAGTATGTTTATTATACACAGTGCTCAAATTCATCAAGACTTTCCATTGTTTGTACTTGTGGTACGTGTGCATGTGAGTATATGTGCATATTCACATGTGTGGGAATGCACATGCATGTGTGCCTACATGTGGTAGACTGAAGTTGATGCCTAGTGCTTTCCTTAATTGCTTTCCATTTTATTTCCTGAGGTAGGGTCTCTTGCTGGACCCAAAGTTTGAAGATTCAGCTTGTCCAGCTAGCCAGATGCCTCCGGGGATCACTGTCTTTACCTCTAGAATACTAGGATTTCAGGCAGGCATGCAAGCTTGCAGGTAGTCAGTCAGTCATGAACTCCAGGCCCTTTTTTTTTTTCTTTTTTTAATGTGAACTCTGGAGATACAAACTCTGGTCCTCACACTTTTATGGCGAGCACTTTATCTACTGAGTCATCTTCCTGGACTGCATAAGGACATTTTCTTTTTTTTTTTTTTAAAGCTTTTTTTATTTTTATTTTTTGGGTTTTTGTTTGTTTTGTTTTTCTTTCTTTTTTTTTGTTTTTTTTTCGAGACAGGGTTTCTCTGTGTAGCCCTGGCTGTCCTGGTACTCACTCTGTAGATCAGGCTGTAGACCAGGCTGGCCTGGAACTCAGAAATCCACCTGCCTCTGCCTCCCAAGAGCTGGGATTAAAGGCGTGTGCCACAACCGCCCGGCGGACATTTTCATTTGAGTATTATGAAGTACTCTACCATGTTCCTCACCATACCTCCTCCACCCCTTCAATTCCCTTCTGCTTAGTTTCCTAAACAGTTTCATTCCATGTTTATGTCATATGTACATTGATCTACGTTTCTCTTATAACTCATGATGTTGGGCATCTTTTCATGTGCTCTGTTGTCTATTTAAGAACCCTCTTAGAGAAATGCATAGCAAATACTTTAAAGTTATGTAATTTCTATTACATTTAAAAATGATTTTTTTTCAAAATTGGACAATTTTGTTATACAGGTAAGAAAATTCTTATGAATTCCAGCCATTTTAATACTTATCAAATGCATAATTTACAAATGTTCTTCCCATTGTGAAAGCTATCTTTTCATCTTCATGGTAATACAGATATGATACATAAAATTTTTCTTATTTTATAAATCTTTTTTTTTTCTGTTTTGTTTTGGTTTCAGGGTTTCTCTGTGTAGCTCTGGCTGTTCTAGTACTCATTCTGTAGACCAGGCTGGCTTCAAACCCGAGGATCTACTTGCCTTCGCCTCCCAAGTGGGATTAAAGACGTACACCACCACTGCCCAATACTTTTCTTACTTTACAGTGGAGTTCCACTATGCTTTCCCAGTTATTCATTTTGAGCCCTCTCCCTCAGTCTCCTTAGTATCTTGGATTATAGTTGTATACCCTAGCACCCAGCTTTACCCAAGCTCTTAATTTCAAAGAAGTATTTACTTACTTTTTTTTTTTTTTTTTTTTTTTGGTTGTTTGAGACAGGGTTTCTCTGTGTAGCCCTGGCTGTCCTAGAACTCACTCTGTAGACCAGGGTGACCTCAAACTCAGACATTCGCCTGCCTCTGCCTTCCAAGTGCTGGGATTAAAGGCGTGTGCCACCACTGCCCGGCCTGTACTTTTCATCTCAAATCTAAGAATCTATGGTCAAATCCAAGACAGTGATTATTTACCTTTGTTTTCTTCTAAGAGTTTATGACTTTAACTTTGACATTTAAGTTGTTGACACAAAGTGAATTTACTTTCTTTGGTTGAAATTGAGGTTCATTTTCCTTTATTTGCATCAGAAACCTGACTTGGCCAGCACCATTTTTCCCTCTCCAATGGGCTAAGCACCCTTATTAATAATTAATTGGCTATATGTATACAAATTTACTTCTGGCTCTCAAAATTATTGCATTGGTCTATTGTCAGGGTTTCTGAGAGCTTTTGCACTCATGCTAACTTTTGCTCAATAAATTTGTAATGAACCCAGGTATGATAGGGTAGATATAGAAATTAAACGTTTACTGATCATAAATCATAAATTTCTTTAAAGAAAGACTTTGATACATATACAATTAACTTCATTACTTAAGACAAAAGGAATTTTATGTATTATTAAAATTGAGATGGATGTGGTTGCTTATTTGTACATAAAGAATGAGGTATCAGCTGAATGTTTGACACTGTGTGTTGCTGTAGTTGATTAATCCACTCTCCCTGGCAGTGGCACGAGTTCCTTGCTACCCGCCCCAATGCTCTGGATTCTCAAATGAAACACACACACACACACACACACACACACACACACGCACGCACGCACGCACGCACGCACGCACGCACGCACGCACGCACACACACACACACACACACACACACACACAGCCTTATATTTAATATCCCTTAATCAGCTCAATGGCTGGGCCACTCCCAAACGTCCAAGTTGCTAATGCTTCTCCTCTGATACTCCTGAGTTAGTACTTACTAAAATCTATATTCCGTCTTTGCTCCCCTAGATGCAATGGGGGAGAGGTTGGGAGTACTCTTCCCTGGCTCTTACATGATTGTATGCTCTCTCTTCTGCAGCTCTCAAGCGTGATCCTTCTGCTTCCCTGGCATGGCAGTACTAAGCCGCCTTCTTCCCTTGGTTCCCTTGCCTGGAGAAATCTAAAGTCCTGCTTCTGTCTCCCTGTCCAGCCATTGGCTGCCAACAATTTTATTTACCAATTAGAACCCACTTCGGTCAGGGACCCGCTGCATCTTACATGCGGACATGTGGATTCCTGTGTAATTTGGGGGGACTGAATTAACATAAATACCATTAGACCCAATCCACAACTGTAGGGCACAGAGCGAAACAGTGTTGTTTACATTAAAAGCACTGCAGTTCATAGCGTACTTGAATCTAAGAGGAGGTGTTTCAGTACTCATTTGCTGGTTTTATGATATTGTGTGCAGTATCAAGTGTATTATGGTGTGCACGAAAACAGGGCTGCAATCCAGCATGGGTGAGCACTGCCAGAAACACCTTAGATTTACTAATATTTGACTTCACATTAATATTTGGTGCTGTATTCAGATAAGTTTCACTGTTGCCATTTTTCCCCTCCTTATCTTGTTATTTGATACAATCCACAGTTTATGAAGCTGTGGGTCTATAAGTCTTTCTTTATGCTATTTCCAAACTATTTTGATTACTTCACCTTATGGTAAGTTTTAAAATCAGGACTAGTGTTAGTTCTTCTGTAAAGGTTTCGTAAAATTCAGGGGCAAACCTATTCAGACCTACGCACTTGCTGTTTGGAGACTTTTTTTTACTTCAGTTGCATTGCTTGTTATTTGTCTCTTTTGGTTGTTACTATCATCTTTGTCCAACTTTGTAGTGTTTTAATTTTATTGGAATATTAGTTTTCATGATACTACTTAATGATACTCTCAATTTTATTGGTTTCTGTTGTAAAAATCACCTTTGTCATTTTCATTTTTATAATTTGAGCCTTTTCAAGTTTTTTAGTTAGTTGGCTCAAGAGTTTCCCATTCTTGCTGATATTTTGTTTTTTTTCTTATCTCTCAATTTATTTATTTATTCTTTTTAATGAACAAACAAAACCAACCAGAACAAACCCCTGTTGCCTCCCCTCTCCCCATGCCTGCCACCCCACCCTCTCCCACTTATCAGCCCTGTCATTCCCCTACACTGGGGCACAGAACCTTCACAGGGTCAAGGGCCTCTCCTCCCATTGATGACCAACTTCGTGATATTTTCAAAGGGACAATTCTTCATTCCTCTGACACTTTGGATTACTCATTTTAATTTCCATTTTATTAATTTATGTCCTTATCTTTATTATTTGTTTCCTTCTATTTGTTTTGCATTTGCCATGTTTTCCTAAGACTTTAAGGTGCATTGCTAGGTTAATTTTTGTGCAGTCTTCCAGTATTTCATTTCAGGACTCACAATATTATCTCCCCGTCACCATTGCCTTCTCTGCTGAGTGGTCCTAGGAAGCTTCCATTTTTACTCAATTCTAGGAATATTTGCATTTTCCCACTGATTTGTTCAATGATCCACAGATCATTCAAAGTTGGTTTTCTTAAACTGAGTGTGGTAGAGGTAGGCAGAGGCAGGCAGAGACATGTAGATCCGTGCGAGTTTGAGACCAGTATGGTCTACATAGCAAGTTCCAGGCCAGCCAAGGCCAAATAATGAGAGCCTGTCTCAAACAAACTGCCTCCATCATTTTTGTGGTTTCTCTTGCAATTGAGTTTTAGTTTTATTCCATGATGATCTGATAAGACACAAGAAAAGATTTCAATTTAAAAGTTATTCATCAAGATAATTTTTTTAAAGATGTATTTATTTATTTTATGTATGAGTACTCTGTAGCTGTACACACCAGAAGAGGGCATTGGATCCCATTATAGATGGTTGTGAGTCACCATGTGGTTGCTGGGATTTGAACTCAGGACCTCTGGAAGAGCAGTCAGTGCTCTTAACCACTGAGCCATCTCTCTAACCCTCATCAAGATAATTTTGAGCCCCAAATGTGATCTATTTTGAAGGAAATTTCATGACCTGAGATAAAGAATGTGTATTTCATGGTCAGTGGATGGAACATCTGCAATTGTCTACAAATGTTTAAGCCCATTTGATCTATGGTATAGTCTAACACTGAGGTTACTTTGTTGATTTTGTTTGTTTGTTTGGATGATCTATCTGTTGATGAAAGTGGGATATTACAGTCAGTCAGTGTGGCTTATCTGTACCTGTTTGCCTATTTGTAGTATTTGTTTGATAAAGTTGGGTGAACCAAAAATCAGTCCACTATTATTTGTTATCATTACATATCTTTAATGGATTCTTCCTTTCTGACTCATTTTGGGTGAAAGTTTGACCTGTCAGGTCTATCTACTCAAGTTTGCTTTCAGGTTCCATTCCCTTACGACATCCCCTTACATCCTTTTATGTTCAGGCGGTGTATGTCAATGCCAGTGAGGCAAATTTACTGCAGTCAGCAGACACTTAAATATTGGTTTATAGTCCACTTAGCCAATATGTATCTTCCAATTGAAGAGTTAAGACCATTCAATGTTAGAATTATTGGTGAAATGTGGGCACTAATTTCTCCCTTCTTCATATTAACATTTTGCTTGCGTATTGAGTTAACTATTTTTGGTTCTTTTCAAGTTTTCATTTTATCCTATTATTTTATTGAGATTTATTTTTTCCACAAATTCTTATGCTTGTATGTAAGTTTGCTGTCATAGTATTGGATTTGCCTTCTTAAGTAATTATGAACTTCCTTCTTGAAGTTTTTAGTGTATCTATGTATCTGTGCATGCACACATGTATCTATCTCTCAACCTATCTGTCTATTGTTTTTTTTTTGAGACAGAGTTTTTCTAAATACCTCCTTTAATTTTGGTCATTGCTTTCCCTAGAGTTGGGGAATTTTTGTGATAGAATTTTATTGAGTTGGTGCTAGTCTACATCTTGACTGGCTCTTGTATACCACAGTTCTGTGGATTTGCTCTGTTGTGCCTCAGAGCTCTTTGAATGTTTTTGTCATGGCTGTCATTTTTTTCAAATTGCTATTTTGATGTAATACTTCTCTAATATTGGCTTCAATTTCCAATATCTTCTATTTTTTTTTACTTGGTCTGGTCTACAGATGAGGTTGTTCATTTAGTTTTTGATTTATTGATCTTTTCCATTAGAAAGATTCTATTTATATTCTCTCCCTTAAATTTTATTTGATGATTTTTTTCTTTTCTTTTTTTTTACACTCCAGATTTTATTACCTTACCCTGCCCATCCTCTAACTGTTCCACATCTCATACCGCCTCCTCCCCTGTCTCCACGTGGATGTCTCCACTCCACCCCCACCCCATCTGACCTCTAAACTCCTTGGGACCTACAGACTCTTGAGGGTTAGGTACATCTTCTCTACTGTATGTGTGTTGATGGTCTCATGTCAGCTGGTGTATGCTGCCTGGTTGGTGTTCCAGTGTCTGAGAGATCTCCGGGGTCCAGATTAAATGAGACTGCTGGTCCTCCTACAGGGTTGCCCTCCTCCTCAATCTTGAATTGAGTTTTTCATTCATCTGTATATTTGTCCATTCGTTGAGGTTATTAACAATATTTATATTTGAATTATTCGTGCTACATTCCTATCATTTTGATTGCTCTGAACTTAATTTTTGAAAAGTTTAACCATTTGGAAAAGTCACTTTGCCTTGCTTTAAAATATTTCTTGTTTCTTCTATTCTAGTTTGCTTTCTGTTGTGATAAGCACAATGACCAAAGGCAACCTGGGGAGAAAATGATTGATTTCATTTAGGGAAGCAAAGACAGGAACTCTAGGCAAGAACTGAAGCAGAAACTGTGGAGGGATGCTTTTTTTTTTTTTTTTTTTTTTTTACTGGCTTGCTTCCCTGGTACTGCCTACAGTGTACTGAGTACTTCTACATCAATTTATAATGAAGAAAATGCTCCACAGGCCAGTGTGATGGAGGCAGTTCTTTATGTGAGGCTCCCTCATTCCAAGTGTGTCAAGTTGACAGCCCAGATTTGCCATCATAGTTCTGTTGACTTGAATTAAAAACAAACAAACAAACAACTAATTTCTTGTCTTTTCCCATAGAGATTTTGTGCATCTGTTGGGATAGGCTCCTCTTAATAGCTTTGTCAGTCTGTCTGTCTGTCTTTCTGTTTCTCTTTCTCTCTCTCTCTGTTTCTCCTGTCCCCATGTGTGTATATGTATGTATATGTGTGTGTGTTTCTCAGAAGAAAGCAAACAAAAACAAGAACAGACTAAACAAAGCCAGATATTTAAATGCAGTAACAGCAATGATAAAAATTCCAAACAGTAACTGCACAAGCAGTAAGAATGGAAAAGAAAGCCAGTGCAATGACTAGGAAGTTAAAGTTAGTAATTAGAAGCATTAACAATGAAGCAATAAAAGGGGGAACCCGGAAAGGGAAAAAGAGAAACAAGACACAATGGAGGAAAATCGCATGACTTTCTGAAAACTTCAGAGACAAAAACAAAACAAGAGGGCAAACACAGTCACTCATAGTCTGTCCTTGCTGAGGCCTGGTGGGTGGGAGTGCTGCAGATTTTTTCTCAAGCCTCTCATTTTGAAGTTCAGTAGTTGTGTGGTGGGTGTTATGAGGCCCTTTCTCAGGTCTTGACAGGTAGAACCAGAAAGGGCTGTATAGGAGCTGGCCCTGCCCTTCCTTGCTTGCCAGGGCATGCAAGCTAAGACAATGTCCTCTGCTGGCTTAACTCGCTCCATTAGTCTCTGTACACAGGTCCAGCAATTTAGAAAGTACAAGAGTTGCCCTCACCACCCTCAGCTCCCCCATTGTCTAGGCCCGTGGACTACCCAATTGCATGTGCGTTTCCCACAAGAAGTGTGGGTGGTTAGGAGAAACGCTCCTCAGTGGCCCACTTTCTCTAAATGTCCTCCCCCAGAACCTCTGAGAACAGGCAGGTGATCGTGTCAAAGCCATCTATGCAGGAGTGGGGTGGGGGAGGGGAAGGGGTACTAGGTGGTCCTGCCTGCTCCAGCTGTGCTGCTCACACTCACACAGCTGGTCTACAATCTCTATCTAGAGGTTGGACTTCAGTTCCCAAAGGGAAATGAGCCCCAACTCCCCCTCCCCCACAGTAGTCTGCATCTCCTACTTTACGGAGTTGTCTCCATGAATCTATCATAGCCAATTTCCTGCCCCTACTCCCATGGTCAGTCACTTAATTAGTGGAGTGGAGAGGGCTTCTGTGAACCTCAAGTGCTTCCAATCCTCCCCCGTTGTAAGGTTTGGTGCCTGAACTGGTCTTAAAATAGTTCATTGACACAGCACCAATGTGCAAGCTAGAAGTTTATGGAGCCACTGTGAGTTTGGGTATGTAGATCACAGATCTCCTGTTCAAACTTTATTTTCTTCAGAGTGCCAAATTCTGTCCGTGGGATACTCGCTGAGGTTAAGCGTCTCTCTTCCACTCAGGGCTCTGTTGGGTTTCTTCATGTTCCTTCATGTTCTTTCTATCCATGTTGCTGCACTTGGGTTCCCGATGTTACCCTTTCTGTTTATTTGTTTCTTTCACAAATCTAAGGGCTGCTGTTTCTGGATTTTACCTGATCTCCAATCTCCATGTCTCTTGGCTACTGTTGCTGTCATGCGTGGTTTCCCTTCACCCTACCTCTACCTGCAGCCAGGTACTTGTTTTGTTGTTTTAGTCTCAGGGAGCTTCAGGATTGTGCTGGGTGTCTCTGACTTCCCTCTCTGATATTTTCTAAGCCTCTTGATTTTATCTAGATCATCTAATTTGTTAACATGATTATTTATACTGTTTTCTTATACTATATTTTTTTGGTACGGCTCCACCTACATTTGTGATTTTAGTTATGTCTTCTTTCTTCTTTCTCTTCAGTCTAGCTAGAGATTGAACTAATTTCTTGGCTTTTCCAAAGAAACAGCTTTTGGTTTCCTTGACTGTGTTTATGGGTTCCTTTGTTTTAGCATCTATCATTTCCTTCCTTTTGCTAGATGTAGATTTAGTATGTTTTTCTTATTTCTCAATGTATAAAGTTGGGTTATACACTTGCTATCTGTTTTATGCTTTGATACTTTAAGTGTATTTCATATGTTTGCCTATAGGTACGTATGTGTATCATGTATGTGCCTGGTGCCTGGGTATGTCAGAAGAGGGCATCAGATCTCCTGGAACTGGAATCATGGATGATTGTGAGCCTCCTTGTGGGTGCTGGGAACTAAATATGGGTCCTCTGCAAGAGCAACAAGTACTCTTAACTGCTGAGCCATCTCTCCATCCTCTCGTTTGTCCGTTCATTCTTTTCTTTTCTTTTCTTTTCTT
>JADRCC010332070.1:795-17545 GCA_019843855.1 Hylomyscus alleni | reverse complement strand
CACACACACACACACACACACACACACACACACACACACACACACATACTGTACATATACATAAAAATACACAAGTTCATCCATATCACCCACCCATGACAAGTCCATTTCATCCCAACTTTACTAAGAATTGAGTAGGAGCAGAAAGTCAAAGATAAGTATAGACCAATGTACGGCATATTCTCCATGTGCAACCATTCGAATGTGCATCCACTTCAGTGGCTGCACTCAATGCCCTTCTCAGACTGAGTTATATTGACTAGGCTTGATGACATCTCTAGAATGACTGTCTGTACATGCTTCTTTTTGACAGGTGTCTTACTTTATATGTTGCCCTTAGCGACAACATCAACAACATCACCCAAGTCCTTGCCCAGCCTTGATATCTAAGCTCATTCTCTGTTATCTCCATCTGGTCCACTGTGTTGATTTCATAGTTTGAAGCCTGTCTGTCTTAGTTATGTATGGTTTCTACTACTGTGATAAAACACCCTGACCAAAAGCAACTTGGGGAAGAAAGCTCACACACTCACTGAAAAAAGGTGGGCAGGAACTGAAGGCAGAAACGTAGAGACAGGAACTGAAACAGAGACCATGGCTTATGAACACTGCTTATGGCTTGCTCTTCATGGCTAGCTCATCCTGCTTTCTTATAGCACCCAGGATGCCAAGCCCAGTATCGGCACTACCCACAATGGGCTGAGCTCTCCCACACCAATCTTTATTCAAGAAAATGCTTCACAGATTTGCCGACAAGTAATCTAATGGTGATGGTTGGGACATCTTTTCCTAGATGACTCTAACTTGTATCAAGTTGATTTTTAAAATCCTAGCTAAGCTAAGCTTCTTTTCTCTTATCCAGATTCACTGTTGGGAGTGGATAGGAATTCATCTTTCTCCCATCACTATCTGCTACTTCCAAATTCATCAGACCATGCATATTGGTCCAAGAGAAAGAGGAAGCTTGGAGCTTACAGATGCTAAGTGCTTCTGTCAGCACACCAGAGCTCAGAGGTAAACAGAGGAGACTTAATATTGCAACGTTGTTCTCCAACATCATTTCCCATGGAGGAAAGCTGTGGTTCAGAGTCTCCAACTCATGAGTAAATGTGAGGTACTGGGGACCTGCAAGACAGGTGTAATTGCAGAAAAGGAGAGGAGGTATTTGAATCTGAAAGCCTTGGGGAAAGCATGGCTGCTCAGCGAAAACGTGTTTCCAGTGGAAAATATAATGACCATATAGATGCAAGTAAAAATAAGGATCACCTCTAGGATCAATAACTCTAGCCATTCTCTTTCACATATCCAATGCACTCTGCCTACGCTAGTCAGAGTTCAGTTGCCGGCCCTCACACTGAATTCACTTATATTCCCATGACCAGCCCAGTCCCACAATGCAGAAACATGTGCAGCATCCTTGGACTGGTAAGATTTTGTGAGCATCCAAATTGTTGCTCTACTCAATCTGACATCTCCCAGTCGAGACCACTCATATCACCAATAAGAATATGCATTGCTCCAGCCAGGCTCACCAGCTATCAAAATCTTCATGCCAGAGTTTTGGTTCTTGGAAGCTCTACAAATTTGCTCTCTTGGGATGAAGAGGCAAGGGTTGGGGCTTTAATCAATAGTGTATGAGTCTGAAGAATAGACAAGAATCAATACTATACTTCTATACTCAACTTTTATTTCTATATCCAAACAACAGTATCAAAACATTCACACCAGACTGCAATTGAAAACATCCATTTTTTTTTAAAAAAAAAATTGTCTTTCATGCTGTTTAATGACAGGCATAATGAGTGTTTACCATATGGAGATGAGAAAGGACCAATTAGAAAAACTCAGAAAATATGGTGTTTCATAGTAGTCTTTCATTTTCAAGCTTTGCAAGGAAAGTTAATTGTAGCATCCAGGATGTGTCTATAGGATGATATATAATAACTGGAAAAGGAGAGTCGATGGTCAGAGATCAAAACATACACCCCTGGGATTGGGCAACGAGAACTCTCTGCCAGTCTGTGGAGTACTTAGTGAATGCCTGTATCCATGGCACACAGCAGGCTCATAGTAAGTGCTATCCCAGTGGGTTAGGTGAGGAGCTCTTGTTTGTAGATGGTTCCAGTGATGGCCACCATAAGAACAACTGCGCTTGATTATGTCTCCAAGATTGATATTTTTGAAATATCACTATCTCAAATAGTCTTTCCTAAAGCAGATGATGGCTTTAACACTGACACTCATTCTTGAATGAATGAATAGACAGAGGCATTCAAATAAAACCCTGTGGCTGTAGGAATATTCCCTGGCTTCTGAAAGGGGTTTACACATCAGAAATGATAAGAGATGTGAAATATATAAATCTATCCCTTTATTTGATAAGTCCATTAAATAATTCATTGTTTTACTACTAGTAGTAATAGTAGTAGTAGTAGTATAGTATTGTATAGTATTTTTGTAGCTTAGAATTGGGTTTTGAGACAGAATCTCATGCAGCTGAGTCTGGCCTCAAGCTTTGGCATATAACTGGCAGTGGCCTTGAATTTCTGATGCTACTGTCTCTACCTCCTGAGTGTTTCGATTACAGATATGCACCACTAGACTCGGTTTATGCAGTCCTGGGGATGGGACTGTAGTTTCATGCATTTTGGACAGTCATTCTACTAATGGAGTCTCATCCCTAGCCCTTCCTATTCATTTTTCACCTATCAAGTATGTAGGCACTTTGTGTAAAATGTGTGGCCTCAAGTAGATCACAATTGATTTGAACAACACCAAAAATCCTGGCAAGATAAAATGGCAGATTAGAGGGCTGAGTGTTAAATGCTCTGAAAATTATAAGCACAGGCATGGGAGAAAACTGGTATTCATAGAAGGTAAACACATCCTCCTAAGAGGCCATTAGGAGAAAGACACAGTTGAAGTGAAGACAGAGGTGCTGCCTTGGAGACACGTGGGGGACTGGGAGGGCAGCTTACACTGGATGAATGGACTCACCTGGAAACCTAGGAAAATACAACTGCCATGTTCCCAACAAAGCCCACTTCAGCCAAAATGGTACTGAAACCTACAAACTGGTGACCATCCGATTCCAAAGAAGGAGCATTAACCTTGTAGGCTTATTGAATCAAATCCAGTACCAGTCAGACACCAGATTCCTGACACACAAAATGTCAACTTACTAGATAGAAGGCATCATTATAACATAATGGTCTGGGATAAAGCTTCCGTGGAACAGGACTGAAGGCAAGTAGAGGCCCATTGTTCTACTCCGTGCGTGCCTCAGTTTCCTCAAGCATAGTATTTAGACGATTATGTAGACCTATTCCACAGAGAAGCTGGTAAATATTTATGGAGGAATTTCAGGAGCCAGACTCTTGGATAAGCCCCTGTAATATAAGTGAGCAAATGAGATGTATGGTCACTCTCATAAAAAGAGGATCCTTAGGCCTGACTGGTGGGTGTGTGAACACAGTTCTGTCACTGTAAAAACAGGTATAAGGTTTCTAAAAATAAATAAACAAAGAAATAAATCAATCATCTGACTGTGCCAGCTACAACACTCCTGGGCATTTACCAAAAGTTTCCAAGTCAACATATCACAGAGATCTTTGAACATCAATGTTTATCACAGCATGATTCGCAGTGCTTACACTATGGAGCCAACTTAGGTCTCCAGCAACAGAGGAATGGATAAAGACACTCTGCTGCATAGACACAGTAGAACTTTATTCTACTTTATTTATAAAGAGCAAACCTATGTCGTTTGCAGGAATATGGATAAACTGCTGGTATTTACATTAAGAAACTTAAGCCAGAAAAACTACTATTGTGTGTTGGTTCTCCTTTGGGCTTCATAGATTTGATATAGGTACATAAAATCATGAATGTACCTATGACATGAAAGCAGACATGAAGTTGTCTGTGGGAACAAAGAGAGCAAACAGGAAAGGGGAGGCGGAGAGGATGGGTTTATTGGAGGATTGATCAACGTGAATTTTTTATATACTTATATAAGAATATCTTTATGTAATAGTACCTTAGATACAGGATGAAATTTTTGGGAGTTTTTCAAAAAAAAAAATGAAAAGAGAGTTGGACATCATTCAAAGAATAACAGCAAATTTAAAAAAACACACAATAGTGGTGCGTCAGCTTAGCAGTGGCACCAAGAACTAAGACACAGGCCTGATAGGAGAGGAGGAATCAGTAGGCTGGAACACAGAGGAATAAAGCCAGTTCAGTGAAGATAGAAAAGTAAGGGAAACTGGAGGCACACAGAGCACAGGTCTATGCCAATGGCCCCATGGGATTCACTCTCTGTCACTGTGGTCCCTGTCACCACTACTGTCACCCATACTTTCAGCCATCTCTTCAGTAGCAACAGCCATGCCTGTTTAAACTGCAGAGATGCAGGAATAGGAAGGGAGAGGACTCTCATTTAACCGGCTCTTTCCTAATTGTTAAGCATTTTAAAACGTGGATCATTCTGGAGCTGGGAACTTGCCCTCCCGTGCAGTTTAAAACCAGAGCTTTATGCTTCGTGCGGATCCCAGAGGAAGAAAAGACAGCTGGTATTCAAGCCCAGGATGTAGGGCTCAGTTATGAGTGGCGTGTTCACCATCAGGAACTATCTAAAGACAGGTTCTGAAACAGGCTTTTCCCTGAGCAGAGAGCAGTGCATGACTCTAGCCTGTAGCCTGGGAGATTATCCCACTGCTCTGGCACACTGAGAACTGTTTCTAACAGCATCAAGACGTGTTTGAAATGTGACTACCTGCCCTCCCTCCCCCTCAATTTCTCCAGGAATGACTTGTATAACAAAATGCAATGATATCCTTCCTGGATTTCCTCAGAGTTCTCCTTAGGGGCCTGAGATTAAACGGTGAACTACAGACAACCATTATCACCATGTATTCCCGTAGCTGATAATATGCATTTGATCAATTATTTTAATATAAGTTACACAAAAAGCCCCATGCATCAGCTTTTGTACTTCCTGCCTACAGATTTTTTTTTCCTTTTCTTATTCTTTTCTCCTCGCAGACGCTGTGCCCTGGGTCTTATTTTGCAGGAAGGATAGAGTACACTCTACTGGACCTGGCTCATAATAACCTCTGCTCGTCTTTCTCCTCCTTTACTTTAGTATGTTGTTTACTGAGAGATCAAGCAGTCAGTGTGGAATTAAAACCACAGCTATCAGAATCAGGCAAAGATGGGTATCAATCCAAGCTTGGTAATGTATCTAGTTGTGCCTTGGGCATGAGATTGTGTGTGTGTGTGTGTGTGTGTGTGTGTGTGTGTGTGTGTACACGCACACGCGAGCATGGACCTGTCTGTCTGTCTGAGTCTGTGTATCTGTCGTTTGACTTAGGAGACCCAGTCTTACTAGGTAGTCCAGGCTGGACACAGTCCTCCTGCCTAAGTGTCCCAAGTCCAGTCACTTCAAATGTGGACCACCACACCAACTACACAGTAATTTTTAATGCTTTGAGACTTTCATAGATGTGTAAACTGTATCTTTCAGTGTTAGGTGTAGGTACATGAGTACAGGGGTCACCACTTGGTCATTAGCACCTCCCCAGGAAGTCCACAGTAACTTTTAACTCTTGATTTCTGTACTGGGTGAATGATCCACACTGCAGTTAATATCAGTGACATCTCCGGGTCTAAGCCATTTAATAAGAGTCATGGTAGCCATGGAACCTCTAGTGAATGGTTAGCATATTAGAATTATTTCATTTTCTTTGTCTTTCACTTTCCTATTGGCTTTTATTGGTTCGTCTTCAGTGAAAAACAACTCATCATAAATTGGATAAGGGAAAAGTGTTGGCATTCTGTCTAAACTCCACCCCCACAGGTAGACTTGGCCTACTATAAAAGGGGTTACTTGGCCCCTCCTCTCTCTCTTACCCTCTTGCCTCTCTCTTGCCCCTTGATCATCTTCTCTCCCCATTCCCTTCCCCACTCTCTCCATATGGCCATGGCCAGTCTCTGCTTCTCTACACTCTCCTTCTCTCTGCCTTTCTTTGCCTCTACTACCCTCTTAAGCCCCTCTCCATGCCTTAAATAAACTCTATTGTATACTATACCGTTGTGTGACTAGTCTCTGGGGGAGGATGCCTTGGCATGGGCCTGCTGAGGAACCCCTTTCCCCACACCCAGATAGAACATATTCTTATAGCCCTTTCTCTTTTTATGAACATAACAAAAACTGCATACAAATGTCCATGTCATCAGTTGCAGACATGGCTGCTGTTGAATGGTGCTCCTGAGAACCGCTTCCTGCCATCCTTCATCTCTACTTTACTCCATTGTGACCTCATTGTCAGATCCTCCCTATGTTGACAAAAATGGCCTCAGCAACTCTGAGCTGCTGTAGTGCTAGGTTCAGCCAGGCTAATGGAAAGAACTGTTTTCTCAAGAATTTCAGAAAAATTCCAGCATTTACTTCTCAACTTCACTTTGATCATGTGACCACCCCGTTAATCTATCATTGTGATCAGAAATGCAATGCTTCAATTGGCTAGGCCTGAGTCTGCAGCCTGTGATTCCCCAGAGGAAACATGAGAAGCTCATTCCTAAAGACTAAAGAGTGCCTGAGGATGCAGATGAAGTCAATGCCACGACCACCAACTAGAGGGGGCTTTAATTTACCAGCTAATAGCAACTCTCTTCCGATCCTCACTAATTCCTTCCTCATCAGAGGATACCTGGTCTGTTGGAAGCATGTCAAGTAGGGGAGAGAATTATCCCTAACCACTTGGTCCCAATGCCTACTGTCTCCACACGCTGAACCCCCCACTCTAGCACAGGCCATTGGGCCATTAGGAATCAGAATGTAAAGAAAATGAACTTTTCTTCCTTAGTGACTTCTGGTCTCCATAGTCCTCTCTTGACTTTACAGTGGCTTAAATACTCAACAAGAGCAGTGATGGAGTTTCTAAGACATACTTCCAAAGCTACTAAGTCCGGGCATGAACACCAGATATACATGCCTGTCTTCACAGGCCTGTATCCACAACAATCATACCCATAACTAATCAATCAGGCACTCTTCTCTGATGAACCTGGCTTTGATCCTGAATCTGGGTCAGCATAATAGTTGGATTCATAAATAAGAACGTACTTTACCTTCTTAGGTCTTAGCAGTATCTGTGTCCATGCCTATACGTAACAATTTGCAATGCTCACCACTTCTCCTGTAGTATGTTTGCAAGAGTGTAGTTTGGAGAGGTGTAGCTCCCAGTCTGAATTTTCACCACTCTTCTTCCTCTGTTCATATTCAAAACAGTAACCCTGATCACTTAGAAGCATGGGACAGATCCAAGACTCAGAGCTCAGATACAGCCCCACCACACAAAAAATGCTAACTATTGCTCTCTGCTCCCCAAGGCTCCAGGTGAGTCGCCCTCTCTGCATTTGGCAGCTACTGACACACAGAGCACCAGATGCCACAAAGAGCTACTCTTGGGCACTGCTATTTTACAGACTCTCCAGAGCCATCCCCAGTGCTGCTCTCCCTGGAGAGAGGTGCAAAGCTGGTATTTTGTACTCAAGAAGCGGCGGCACCTCCCAGCTTCAATTTCCCAGGCAACACTGGCAGCAGTGCTGTGTCAGAGCAAATCACACTCAGGAGCCATCACCTGCCATCACTGGGCAGCTGCAGCAAGCAGGGAGCAGGTAGAGGGAGGACTCTGGGACCAGAGGAAATGTGAGAGAGAACTGAACTTTCCCAGCAGGGATCTGGAGGAGGCCGCCTGAGGAAGGGGGGCATTTACAGCATTCAGCATTCACAAAGCAAAAGAAGAGAGCAAACCTCACCCCACACCCACCCTGTGACTGCAACCTGTACAGCTGCTCCAAGCTCCTGGTCCCCCCCCCTCCCCAACCCCCACTCTGCTCCTTGCCACCTTTTTGTTAAATATGAAGAAGGGAAGGGTGAGCTTTAGGTCAGACTCCAATCCCAGGCAACTGCTTCCTAATGACCTAGGCTTCTCTGTTCCTCACACCCTGCAATATCGCAGGCTGATAATACTTATTCTTGCAGGTTTTCTCAACCTTGGCACCATCAGCAACTTCAGCCAGATAATTTGGGGATTGTGCATGGAGACGTCTGTCCTCTGCACTGTAGGATGTTCATCAGATCGGCAGGGCAACACTACCTATCCACACGTACCTCAGTCTTGACAACCAAGAGTCTCCAGACTTTACCAAATAGCTTTGGTTTGGGACATCACCCCAACTGAGAAACACCGCCTAACCAGGCCAATGAAATGAGCCAAGTTGTTCCTACATACAACAGATCACTCTGAAGAGCATCGGGCGTGTTATAAAGGTTTGCTTGGTGTTGGCTGTCATTACCCATGCTGTTTCCATTGCTTGTGGTACCACAGCTTCCTTGCCCACGTTCATGACAGACATTACTAACCAATTGTTGCTCTGCCCCTGATGTATGACTCTGATCTCTTCTCAACATGGCAGCCATCATTTAAGAGTTAGTTGTTCTGTGAGCATTCCTCAAGACCCGTTGTGCCTGGCATGCAGAAATAACTACGGAGCTCTTTCTGGGCCATTCCTTCTTTATAATTGGAGAGCTGATATTCAGGGAGCTTAAATACTTTGTCCAAAGTTATATTATTATTACATTATCTCAAAGCCAAATGTCTCACTCACTTGAGTCTCATTCTGGAGCTCACATCCTTTTTCACTACATTTTTAAATTTCCATATGCGTCTGTCTGCCTATCTATGCATGTGACGGTATACATCTGCCATGCTGCACACCTGTAAGTCAGAAGACAAATTGGAGAAGTCTGTTCTGTGTCTCCACCACACAGGTCCCAGAGACTGTACTCGGGTTGTGAGTCTCAGCTCCGAGATCCTTTGCCACTGAGCCATCTTAAAGCCACGATATTGACAGTGAATGGTGATTCTGCAGTGGGATGTGCTGGTTAGCCCTCTCTCCAGAGGAGATTTAAAAGCTTTAATTTGTATCATTTTCAAATTCCCATGCTATAAATAAATGCAGGAGTATTTCTCACTATGGCTAACTGGAAAGAAGCTACCAACTGTTGAATGGCTGACAAGCATCTTCACCATTTAACAATGGTTAGTGTGTGTGTGTGTGTGTGTGTGTGTGTGTGTGTGTGTGTGTGTGTTGCATGAGCACATAAGTGTGTGTGTGTCTTTGCTCACAAAGGCACCAGTGGAGGATGTTGAGTATCCAGTTCTATCACTTTCTCTCTTAGTCTCTTGAGATAGTCTCTCTCTCTCTCTCTCTCTCTCTCTGTGTGTGTGTGTGTGTGTGTGTGTGTGTGTGTGTGTGTGTGTGTGACTTTCTCTCTTAGTCTCTTGAGACAGTCTCCCTCCCTGAGCCTGGAACTAGGCTGGCAGTGCATCAGGCCTGCAATCCTGTCTCCACCACCCATAACACTTGAGCTTTCATTTGACCACTCCCAATTTTTTATATAAATGTTGGAGATTCAAACTCAGGACCTCATGTTTGTGTAGTTAGCAGTCTTGTCCACTGAGCCATCTCTCCTGGCCCATAGTTGTTTCCTTAAAGTTAGTACAAACAGGTTTCTTTCTGGCGTATGGTGATGGTAGCTACAGGCCAGTCTAGAACCGCATAATGCTATTTATAAGCAAACCCCAGTAAATCTCAAGGTTCCAGACATGGAGTGAGACCAGAAAAGACATGGACCAGACTACTTCCCATCTGTATTAATCACTTTTTCTTCAGAGCAGCCAAAATTCCCTTGAACTTCTTAAAGGAAAGAATTACTTTGCTTGTAGTTTCAAGGGTGTCAGCCCATCACTGGGCAGACATGATGGAGCTGAACTGTTCACATCATGGCAGCCAAGAAGCAGAGAAAATGGTTGGCACTGAACTGTTTGCTTCTTTTTCCCTTTTATTCTGTCCAGACTCCAGCCTTTGGATAAGTGCCTCCCACTCAAGGTGACTCTGCCCTCCTCAGCTAAAAACACCTGGAAATCTCTCACAAACAACCCAGTGTGGACCTCACTAGTTTTCCAGCAGATTTTAAAGTGTCTCAAGTTGACAATCCATCACACCATCCCTAGGGTTTGATATCTACACACAAATCCACGTTGAGTTTGGATCCCCCTGTTCTGCTTACATAATTGAACACAGTAAACCTTATATATAGAAACTAGAAAATTAAAATTACTCACCACTGATATTACTGTGCCACTTCACTAAGAACCAAATGTTGTATTTTTTTTAGGAGAAGATGGCGTGGGAATTCCCTCTTTCTTCAGGCTCATGATATCTAATGAACGAGTCAAGAATAAATATTAGCAGTAGGGTACTGTATCTGGCTAGTGCATGGTTTTCAGATTTCCCCTCCAGAGACACACTGCAGGATATGCATCAACTAGCCATGTAGCTGCTGGCCAGCAAAGGCAGCATCAGTTCTACCTCACTGGGCTGTGTGGGACATGCAGCCCTGACATAATTAGCGCGGACACTGCACACCTCATAACTGTGATGCTCCTGGGACAGCAATGGTCTCCTTCCTCTTTTCTCTGCAGCCTAGGTCACCAGCCAGAAAAAAATAAAGATGAGTGATCTCACCTTGTCCCAGTGAGGCAGCCTCTCTGGCACCGAAGTGTACCCCAGAGTTCTGTCAGACACCCAAATGAGCATGTACAGCTATTTAGCCATGTCTAAATGTTGGGTAAAAATACATTCTGGGTAACTTGTTTATTTTTCTTTCAGCTTGCATTCTGGAAATGAAAGGCTTTTCTAAGAAGAGTACTTCCAAAAACCCTGGATTTGACAACAGGACAGACAGCTCCTGTAAGGCCAACAGAGATTCTTAGCCTTGCAAATTGGCTGTAAATCATTGTTTCTAAATCCTCCCTAGACATTCATTCACTTCAAAACACTACAGCTCTGTACACAGAAGGGCCATAACTCTCTTACCTATAGATTCTGCTACTAGGTCTTCATTGGAAAAAGCTAAAGAAGGCCCTAGAACTGACTAATGTATAAATTACAGAGAAGCAGCTAAGTTGATAGGAAAGAAATCAGATTTTGGAGTCAGACTGACAATGGTGGGTCCAAGTTGTGCTTAGCCATGTGTTAGCTAAATGTCACTGAGAAATTATTTAAATCTCCTGTGCCTCATTTTCCTTGTCTGCAAAGTGGAGATGGAGATGTTAATCTCATGGGGCTCCTGTAATTAGACAAAAAGAAATAAAATAAAAGTGAAGCTTCCTAGCCCAGCTGGAAACATTTGACAAATATTCTCCACTGGGGATTAGAAAACCACCTAATTTTCTAGTTACACATTAGAATCCTTTAAATCTTAATTCAGGGTTGTTTTTTTTTCTGTTGTCTTACGATGGTTGTAATACTAGTGGCATTAAGTATTCTTTCTGCTTGGAGTATTTTGCAAACCTAATAAGATTTTGGTTGCGTTAGGTCTGTGAAAAACAGTTTTGTTGCACTGTTTCGTTGTGCTGTATTGTGTTGTGCTATATTGTGTTGTAATATCTGCTGTGGCCGGACGGTAGTGGTGCACGACTTTGATCCCAGCACTTGGGAGGCAGAGGCAGGTGGATTTCTGAGTTCGAGGCCAGCCTGGTCTACAGAGTGAGTTCCAGGACAGCCAGGGCTACTCAGAGAAACCCTGTCTCAATATATATATATATATATATATATATATATATATATATATATATATATGTTGTGGTTTGATCTTGTCCCCCATAGTCTGACCTGAATGAACAGTTGATCGCCCAGCTGATGGAGCTGGGAGGGTATAGAGCTTTTGAGAGATGGGAATGGGTCGGAAGAAGTGGGTCACTGGGGATGAGACTTCTGTCCAATCGGTCTCTCAAGCAGAGGTGTGAACAAGGCTCTGCGCCGTCTGCCTCTGTGGAGCTGCCTTTTTCACAGCATGCCCACCATAAGGGACTGTATGCCCTCGAACTGTGAGCCACAATAAACCCTTGCTGCCTTAAGGTGCAACCTGTCAAGCATTTGGCCTTAGAAGGAAAAGTAACTCATGGACAATGGTGGTTTGAATGAGAAATGTCCCCTACAGGTGCAAGTATTTGAACACTTAGTCCCGGGGGTATGATGGTATGCTGTTTGAGGTTACAGAGGTGGAATTTTGCTAGAGGAAGTGCATAACTGGGGGTAGGGTTCAAGGGTTTTAGCTTCTCCCACTCTCTGTTCTCTCTACTTCCTTCTCCTGATTTAATGCCTTACTCGCCATTATTAACTCTATCTCTCTAGAATCATAAGAAAAATAAACACTCTCTTCCTTAAATTGTTCTTTGTCATGGTATTTTATTACAGCAACAGAACATTAACAAATACAGATATCATCTTCAAATGCTGGATGTCTTCCTGGTCCCAGAAAAACAGCATGCACTAGACAAAGTGTTGTACTCTGTGGGTGATGGAGGAAAGATGCAATTGCTGGGAATAACCCATGCTGTGCTTGTTTGGGGAGTAGCTCTGAAGTCTGAGTAACTAACTTAAAATCACCCCTTAGCATACCACAGCTGTCTCCAGAAACCCAGTATGGAATCTTGGTGTTTCTATGAACCAATTTATCCAAGTGCTTTCACATTCTAGGGATCCATTGTGAGGACTGGTCAGCAAGAAGAAAGGAGCTAGTATTAAACAGTAAGGGCTGAAAAAACTCTTCACCCACAAACCATAATATCTCAAGTTAACTTAGACTCATCTTTTCCGGTTTATAACCATTAATTCCTGAAAAATCCTTTCAGAGAACTTTGGCAGAAGATGCGCCATAGCTCTCTATGCTGGAGTACAGAAAATGTAGGGGCAGCATATCTGGATTCGAGCAGTGTATGGAGTTATAATTTTTAGTAGGTATGTCCAACATGTGGCCACATGAAGTTAGAAGTGGCTGTGGATACATCCTAGCACAAACTCATAAATATATTTAAGTTATTATGAGATTTTTTTGGTGATGTTTTTCAAATCAATTGTGAAGTTCTTGGGCATGAACATTGTAGATAAGCACATCATATTACAATGCCCAAATGGACTCCCCTGCAGGCTCACCTAACACTATGAGTGGCCTAAGGGAAAAATGATGAATAAAATGTGGGGAAATCAAAGAGTTGCTATCTAAAAAGGTCACGTGGAAAAGCCAAGCTCATAAGGCCATCACCAAGCTCATCCTGAAAAGTATGTCCTCTTCCTCTGTGTAGATGGGGTGATCCAGAGGGAAGAAAGAACAGGATAAAGAGATACCTAATACAATATTTATTAGGGTAGCAGACCCACACATGGAGGCTAAGAAACCCATGATCTCCTATTATCATGCTGGACAACAAGGAAAAACCATGATGAAGTTCAGTCCAAGCAAAAGCCAAGAACCAAGAAGGCCACCAAGGTGCAGGATGTCAAGGACCCAGAAGACAGTGACCTACAGATGGGCAGGGCAGAGCAATGTGGAAACCAGCTCTCCGCTCCAACCTGCTTCTCATGGACTAGACATGGATTCACTCAGTTCTCACTACACATCTTTTTGTTTGTTTAACTATTGTTTTATTTTATAGAAAATAAACCTAAGTTTTAGGTATTCCATAAAACTTTCAAGCTTATAAGATAAGAAAATAGTTAAGTGAGCTGCAGTAGTCATGTAGCTTGGAAGTAAAACAGTTGCTCAGTGTACACGAAGCCCCCAGGTATCATCTCTACACAGCACAGCATGGGAAGAATGAGCAAGATGAAGGAAGGAAAAGAAGGGGGAGAACCAGCATTAGAGTTACTTTGTAAATCAGATGTTAATATCACTGACATTTTAAAACCCAAATACTCATTAAAGTATTTATATCAAAGGATTTCTTAGGTCGTACAAATTAAGGTTGGATTTCCTATTTATCTATTTGGGGAAATGATGTACCAGTACAGTCTCACAATAGACTGTACATATGCCAATCTATAATAAGTCGTGTTTAAAAATGCCAACTTTGAATTAGACCTGGCTAGTTTGTGGTCTCTTGATCAGGTGTAAGGTAGACTGTGGCAGGTGACTGGGTACAGGAACAATGCTGGTAGAGTCTGTCTTCTGCAGGAAAAGCCTGCCAAGCCCTGCTGTAGGGATTCCGTTGCAGAACTCAAAATGAATAAATCATAAACTCCTTCCATTTGGGTCCCTAGAGCAGCCCATTTTTAAATTTGATTTCATTTGCTTAGAACTGGCTCATTCCCTAGGGTCTAGTAGATGTCCTTGCATCCTTCCAACAAATTGTTTCTCGCTCAGGATGACTCAAGTTGTCCTTTGTTAGTGAAAAGCAGCATCAGAAAACATCTTAATAATGAATGCAGAGAGACTCCTTCTGTGAAGCCTTTTGTTGCTAGGCTCAGGAAAACTTTCCTCAGTGTAGCAGGAGCTCTGTGTTGTCAATTAAGTAAAGCTTCAGTAGGCATGTATGCACTTCTGATAATTCAGAGACCTGAACCCTCAGAGTACTAGAAGTTACCAATGTACCAAAGTAAAGCCTAGCATCAGGATACATAGGTGCACTTGTACAAACGCATACATCATGAACTACTGGGCAGAGATGCTGAGAGACCTCTGCGACCCCGCATGACACAAACAAGTTAACAAAACTGGAATACCAACAGCAGATGTATCAGTGATGGAGACAGATTGCCTTTTAAATCATAACAAAATAGACGGTAAAGTACAAGTCAACTTCACACCTAGAGAAATCTAGATGGAAAAGTAGCACATTGTGTGTCTTTTCTGAATGCAGTCAGGGAGATATGAGCTGACTCGGCTCTTTGCTATCTCTGTGACCTTGAATATGTTGCCTTGACCTTGGAAATGGCTTCAGGCTATACTTGTAGAAAATAAACAATGCAAGGTGCCTCTGAGAAAGGGAAAACCTGAGGACTCGTTAGCATCATGCTGGGCCATAATTACCATTCAGAGGGTGGCAGAAAAACAAATATCACACATTTTCATCTCCTCTGTGGATGCTTGATTTTATGTTGGTGCATAATATCATATATGCACAAGTGCCATGGGAGGGAATAAGTACAATAAGAATGCTCTTGTGAAATCTAGGACTATATACAATGAATGTATGCCAATAAAAATGTAAATGTGGGCCAGGGTGTGTGTGTGTGTGTGTGTGTGTGTGTGTGTGTGTGTGTGTGTGTGTGTGTATGTGTGTGTAGGGGGCGTGAGTCTGTATGTGTGTGGGTATGAGTGTGTGTGTGCCTGTACATGTGAGTGCATGTGTGTGTGCATGCACACTTGTGAGTGTTGGGGGGGGAGTGTTGAAGAGGTGTAAACTAGTACTGTCTTCAGCGATGATGACAATTACCACAGCTCAAATGCCACCTCATGCAGAAAGCCCTTCCAGACAGCCCCAGCCCCAAGCAGTGTTCCTCAGCTCTAGGACAGTCTTTCTGTGACTTTCATCATGTGTTCAGCAGCGAAGACTGTGTCCAATAGGTTATAGTTTTTGTGTTTTGCATGACTGCCTAAGAGAAGATCTGAGATAAATGACACATGTGGGAAGATTTGTCATTTGCCAGTGATTATGCAGCAACAAGCAGCAGAATTTTAAAGTTCAAGGTCAGGAGTGCCTGACTCCAGAATCCAATCTTTTAACTTCTATGTCACCTTTCTTCTCTGAGGTGCTGCCATCCATGAATATAGCTTACTTATGCAGTCTTAGACTCCAGTCGCTAATGATGTCACCAATATTCTTCTCGTTTCCAGACCCCTATTAATCTAATCTATAAAAGAGTCTTTTAATTGATTCTGGCTCCGATCAATGTGAAGTTGAGTGACGAGACCCATACCGTGCTTTTGTGGCCAACATCACAGGCTCGGCACAGCCAGATTGAAGTAGAAACTGCTGTGCGAAGCCAAGGCAGATATGGCCTTGCTTGCTTGGACCTGGTGAAGACTAGCCTCATCATTTGTCTCATCTACTTTAACTCATTCCTTAACTGAAGCTGTGAGGACGTGACCTACTCCCGTGATGGACAGCTATGCTGCCCAGTGTCTCTAGAACCCCAGTACTTGGAGACCATTTGAAGATGCAGTTTCTGTGGCGGGATCTGTGGGATTTACAAAGTGTAATCCCATTTGTAAACTTAAGTAAGAGCCTAAGAAAAGGGGCTCTTGATGCAAGCTGATCAATTCCACCTCCTTCTTATGTCCCACAAGCCAAGTAAACTCAGGGTAATTCCCCTCTCTACACCACACTTCTCTTGTCCACTAACAAAGATGGTGCCCCCAATGACACAGACCAACTTTAAGGCCTAAATGAATCGTCATATGGAAAACAGATGCCTTTCTAGGTTCCCAGGCACATATCACTCTCCATTGGATTGCCCAGTTATAAGCCAGCAGAAAATCCCCCCCAAACATGTCCAACTCCAGGGGTTTATGTGAAGGGTAGAGGATCTCCCACGGCCTTAGTCTTCTTTTCCACCTCCCCTTCCTTTGCCTGTCTCACACTGAAACGCCAAGCTGCCCTTCTCACACCAGGGGGAAAGGCATGTGCTATGGAAAAACACAGATTTTAGAGGCACACAGAGGTGAGAGACACAGATTTGTGTCTCAAAGAACTGTGACTCCGGCTCCAAGTAGCATAGCCTCTTTTAATATTCCCACCTGAGAATGAGAGCAGGAAGTAAGGGGAGAAACGGCCGACACACGGAGGCACACAGCCCCTGCTGCTGCCTCCCCACGCGGAGGCACACACACAGC
>JADRCC010332066.1:0-13204 GCA_019843855.1 Hylomyscus alleni | reverse complement strand
TGTTAGAGCACCTGGGAGTGCAGCAGCTTCCTCTGGGTATTGTGGGACTGGCTGCAGAGCTTGTGCCCAAGGTCTGCTCAGGACACCAGCCCAGAGGGACAGGAAGGAACCAGAGCCACTGGGCTGTCGGAGTTCCTGTGTGCCTGATCCCACAGGTCCCAGTTACTCCTAGTGTTGGGACAGATGTTGGGTCCTCCTCACCTCTGATCATGGGCGTGTTAGAGTGCCTGGGAGTGGAGCTTCCTCTGGGTGTTGTGGGACTGGCTGCAGAGCTTGTGCCCAAGGTCTGTCCAGGACACCATCCCAGAGAGACAGGAAGGAACCAGAGCCACTTGGAATTCTTTTTCTCATCCACAGTCACTCTCTGCTATGAGTCATGAAGACTAGCTTCATGGGAACACCTTGTTTGAACTTCCTAGCAGAGATTGGAAGCATGTAACCTATCCACACTTCACACAAATCAGCAGCAGCCACTTCTGTGACCCTATAGTCCTCACAGAGAGTACAATGGTTGCATTCATTGTCCACTTGATTTTCTGACAGCTGGTGACTGGGAAGGAGATTTTTGACTTCATCTTGCCATAGTAGACAACCTAGGATGTGCCATAAAAAAGAAATAAACAATAGTATTTTAGGTTTTACAACACATACAAGTTATCTTTATTATATTATACTTTGTTTTGTAAGCAACATTTTAAAATATTAAAGCATTTCTTATTAAAAAAAAGTAGGTCACAGACAAGAACTGGTGTATAAATCACAGTTTGCTTACCTTTGTTCTAGACTGTAAGCTACCTAGTGTACTATTCAGCTATTGACACATACTGTTATATATAACAAACCACCCTAACATTTCATATTATACAGCTATTAAATGGCCTTCTATAAATTACAGAGAAAGTACACCCATGACATCTCAAAAATATGGTTGACAAAACAAGACTTGTGTAATGACAATGACAATTGAACACTACAATATGGGTAGGGAGGAGGATATTCATAATTCTTTAGATAAAGAACTAGAGGCAATCAATGACTGCTAACAGCGAGAGTCAGTTTTCTCTAGGGATGGGGCTACTGATAGGTTATTTAACTTAAATGGTCAACCCTAAATACATATTAATCTGAAAAACACTAGTAATTAAACAATAATTATAAATAAAACTATCATGAATTTGAGAGGAAGCAGAAATGAAAGAAGTAGGAGGAAGGAGAGTGTTGGGTGGAAATGATATAACTATAGTACTTATATTTGAAATTCTTTATAAATGAAATTTGTAAAAGGAGAAAGGAAAATAATAAAATGCTGGTGAGGGTGTAGAGAAAAGGGAACCCTTATACATTGTCAGTAGGAATGTAAATTAATATCACCATTATAAAAACAATATAAACTTTCCAAAAACAACAAAAATTTTTTATAGTGGAAAGAAGATATCTTGCAGGTCAAATTTATTCTAGATTTCTTATGATTTATGAAAGTGTTAACTTGTATAGCAAATATATATTAGAAACTATTTTAAGCCCTATAATCATATTGATATGTTCAGTCCTTAGAACTATTTTTCTTAAACAAAGTCTATTGCCCAAGGTCATATTTGTAGGATATTAAAGAATATGTTAATGACAAGCTAGATTGCCTTTCATGATTTTTCTCATTCCCTGTGGCACTTATGCTATGTAGAACAACAAGATAAACAAAAACAGGAGTCTATATTCAGATTTTAAATCTTGAAATTTTCTTTTTCTTAGAAATAACATTCTTGGGATACAAGGTATAGGTTCTTATAATTTAGACTTATCTTGTTTATAGATGATCAGATCATGAGCTTAGCTTGTAAAGCTTTTGAACAACTTGAACAAAAGAATTACTATATAATCACCAACCATTTTTGTTATGCCAACCAATCAGATCTACAGGGTCTGATCATTTTAGACACACACATGTGTTGAACATTTAAGCACATCTGGCTTTAGCTATTTAAATGTAAATGACTTAAGGAAAATTGCTTCTACGTTTTTTATGACCATCTATATTGGAGTTAGTTTTCTTCCAGATATAACAGGCATAAAGTAAACTCTTAAACTAAACAGACCTTAATTGTGAAGTCTGGTAATTTTAACATGTAAGTATACAAATCCCTCTGAAAACTCTTTTTTCCTATAACCATTAACCAAATCAAGATATGAAATACTCCCAATAGCCTCTGAAGTCTCCTCCTTTACTTTCTTAGTATATATTGACATACATATTCAGTCGTACATAATCAATATTCCCTTTCCTGCCTTAATCAACTGCTTCATCTTCATCTCTTCCTGAAATTGATATCAGTGGAATCACACATATGCACTTTTTGGTATCTGATTCCATTTACTCAATGTGCTATGTAATATTCACCCATGTTTTCTGTATGAGCAGAATATTATTTTTATAGCTATATAATTTGTCATTGTCTGAATATATTGCCATATAACTGTTCATTCTTTTCCTGCTCAGCATTTGCTTTCTTCATGCTTCTAGCTGTTATGGATAAAGGTATAATGATTATTTCTTGTTTGATTGGACATGTGCACACATTTTTCTTGGTTATGTCAAAGAATGGACTTGATGAGTCATAAGACAGGCACTTTAGAAGTTTTCCTAAGAGATTATGTGGAATCACACTTTCAAATACCTAAAAAGGATTTTAAACAGGTTAATGGCTCTAGCTGAATTATAAGGGTTTTTTTTTTTAATACTACACAGATACAGAATCATATTGAAATGCAATATTTTGATGCAACAAACATTTGAGTTTTGGTCTGATTACTAAGATTGGCAAATATGTTTGATTATTCATGTAACATGCTTCATCCTGTAATTATGATTCTGATTTGAAATGAAACTCTCCAAATGTTTTATTTAATTTACTGACAGAAGCCTGATATGGCTGTCTCCTGAGAGGCTGTATTTGCCAGAGCCTGACAAATACAAAGGAAGCTCGCAATTAACCATTGGACTGAACTCGGGGGTCCTGATAGAGGAGTTGGAGAAGGGACTAAAGGAACAGCTGGAGGGATTTACAACCCCATGGAGGGAGCAACAGTATCAACAGGCCAGACCCCCTCCCCCCCGAAGCTTCTGGGGAATTGACCACCAACCAAAGAATACACATGGAGTAACCCATGGCCCTGTCCACATGTGTGGCAGAAGGTGGCCTGTTGGACATCAGTGGGAAGAGAGACCCTCAGGCTGTTCCATGCCCCAGTGTAGGGGAATGTCAGGGTTGGAGGAGGGGAGTGGGTGGAAGGAGTGCAGTTATAGAGGCAGGGGGAGGACAGATGAGATAGAGGGTTTCCAAAGGGGAGACCTGGGAAATATTTGAAATGAAAATAAAGAAAATATCTAAGAAAAAAAGAAAAAAGAATTAAAAATAAACCATCTATACTTACAATCAATTTTCTAGATCCAAGAGTTAAACCTCTTCTGGAATGTTCCTGTACAATCTGTTGGACAGAGATGGCACATTTCTATGCTTTAGTGGGGGAAATGAAAGCAAGGAAACACCAGAAGTTTTCAAAAGGATGTCATACTGTTTATATAAAGAGCAAAATTTCCTGCTTGTGTTGAATTGGTCCCAGAATTGGTCCCTACTAAGCTATAGGATATTTGACCTTCCTTCAGGGTCAAGTTATTTTTCAAGGTAAGCTATCTGGCTTGTGTCATGCTAAGTTAGGAACACTTGCAAAAATCAGTTCTTGGCTGGAGATTCCTGCTAGAAAGTAAGTGAAGGTTGTATCAGGCAGAGCAACAAGAAAGGCCAGTGTAAATATTAGTTCCTAGCTGAGTAATAATGAATGCTGGTATGTTTTGTCTTTCGCTAGTAGAATCCATGTTTATACTAAGTCATCTGATTTAGCTTTGGTCCTACTCTTCCCTCAGAACTTGCTTTATAGATGAACCTACCGTCCATGGATTCATGAAAGAATCACACCCTAGACTTAATTGAGGGCCAGGATCCTTAGGAAACAAGCCTAGTTTTCTTTTTCTATAAAGTGTAGTTTATTGATAGTTTTAATCCAAGTTCTACGATTACCATCACTCCATATTTTCCTTTCTTCAGCTGACACTATGACTAAGATTACCTACATAATTTGAATTTGTTCTAAAATAAGATGAGGCGATTAGGAAGGTGAATCTAATAGCAGACTTTGAGCATCTGGGTAAGTGTGAAGATGATTGAAGGGAGAACAAAATTTGGGATTATACAGAAAATGTTACATTCCTGGTCTGAAAAGTCAGAAAACCTGCAGCTCAGGTTATATTACATTTGAACAGAGAAGCTACAGGGGATAATTCCCTAGGCTAGGCTGAGGATCACCAAATCAATGTCTTAATCTATTCAACTTTGTAATAGTGCTAGTGAGACTTGGAATTTCTATGTGTGATAATGTCCTGAAATGTGCCATATAGTAGGAAGGAACCATTAAAATGACAATGTCTAGTCCCTGATTTAGTGGGATTGATTCAAGTTTCTCTCCATTAAGCTTGAGGTTGGCTACTAGTTTGCTATATATTGCTTTTACTATGTTTAGGTATGGGCATTGAATTCCTGATCTTTCCAAGACTTTTATTATGAAAGGATGTTGTATTTTGTCAAATGTTTTCTCAGCATCTAATGAAATGATCATGTGGGGTTTTTTCTTTGAGTTTGTTTATATAGTGGATTAAGTTAATGGATTTCTGTATATTGAACCATCCCTGCATCTCTGGGATGAAGCCTACTTGATCATGATAGATAATCGTTTTGATGTGTTCTTGGATTTGGTTTGTGAGAATTTTTTTTTGCATCAATATGAATAAGGGAAATTGGTCTCAAGTTCTCTTTCTTTGTTGGGTTTTTGTGTGAGTTAGATATCAGAGTAATTGTGGCTTCATAGAATAAATTGGGTCGTGTTTCTACTGTTTCTATTTTGTGGAATAGTTTGAGGAATACTGGTATTAGGTCTTTTATGGGCTGATAGAATTCTGCACCAAACCCATCTGGTCATGGGCTTACTTTTGGTGGGGAGACTATTAATGATGGCTTCTATTTCCTTAGAGGTTTTGGGACTATTTAGATGGTTTATCTGATCCTGATTTAACTTTGGTACCTACTATGTGTCTAGATAATTGTCCATTTTGTCCAGATTTTCCAGTTTTGTTGAGTATAGGCTTTTGTAGAAGGATCTGATGACTATTTTGGGTTTCTTCTGTTTCTGTTGTTATGTCTCCCTTTTCATTTCTGATTTTGTTAATTTGGAAACAGTGTGTATGTCCTCTGGTTAATCTGGCTAATGGTTTGTCTATCTTGTTGATTTTTCCAAAGAACCAGCTCCTGGTTTTGTTGATTCTTCCTAGAGTTAGAAAGAGCAATGTGCAAATTTATCTGGAATAACAAAAACCCCAGGAGAGCAAAAACTATTCTCAACAATAAAAGAACTTCTGGGGAAATCATTATCCCTGACCTCAAGCTATATTACAGAGCAATAGTGACAAAAACTGCATTATAGTGCAGGGCAGTGGTTGCACACACCTTTAATCCCAGCACTTGGGAGGCAGAGGCAGGCAGATTTCTGAGTTCGAGGTCAGCCTGGTCTACAGAGTGAGTTCCAGGATAACCCAGGCTACACAGAGAAACCCTGTCTCAAAAAACTGAAAAAAAGCAAAACAAAACAAAAATAAACTGCATTGTATTGATATAGAGACAGGCAGGTAGATCAATGGAACAGAAATGGAGACCCAGAAATGAACCCACACACCTATGGTCACTGGACATTTGAGCTAAAACAATCCAGTGGAAAAAAAGAGAATTTTCAACAAATGGTGCTGGTTCAAGTGGAGGTCAGCATGTAGAAGAATGCAAATCCATCCCTTCTTATCTCCTTGTACAAAGCTCAAGTCCAAGTGGGTCAAGGACCTCCACTCAAAACCAGATACACTGAAATTAATAAAAGAGAAAGTGGGGCAAAGCCTCGAACACATGGGCACAGGGGGAAATTTTCTGAATAGAACACCAATGGCTTATGCTCTAAGATCAAGAATTGACAAATGGGACTTTATAAAATTTCAAAGCTTCTATAAGGCAAAGGACACTGTCAATTGAACCAAACGGCAACCAACAGATTAGGAAAAGATCTTTACCAAGGCTACATCTGATAGAGGGCTAATATCCGATATATACAAAGAACTCAAGAAGTTAGATTCCAAAGAACCAACTAACCCTGTTAAAAATGGAGTACAGAGCTAAACAAAGAATTCTCAACTGACGAATATTGAATGGCTGAGAAACAGCTAAAGAAATGTTCAACATCTTTAGTCTTTGGGGAAATGCAAATCAAAACAGCCCTGAGATTTCACCTCACACCATTCAGAAGGAGTTGCAGACACAAACTATGGAGCAGAGACTGACAGAAGGATAATTCAGAGACTGCTGCACCTGGGAATTCAATCATCAAACCCAGGCACTATTGTGGATGCCAGCAAGTGCTTGCTGACAGGAGCCTGATATAGCTGTCTCCTGAGAGGCTCTGCCAGTGCCTGACTAATACAGAAGTACAAGCTCACAGCCATCCATTGGACTGAGCACAGGATCCCCAATGAAGGAGCAAGAGAAAGGATTCAAGGAGCTGAGGGGTTTACAGCCCCTTAGGAGGAACAACAATATAAACTAACTAGCACTCCCAGAGTTCCCAAGGACTAAACCACCAAACAAAGAGTACATATGGTGGGACTCATAGCTCCAGCTGCATATGTAGCATAGGATGGTCATCAATTGGAGGAGAAGCCCTCAGTCCTGTGAAGGTTCTATGCTCCAGTGTAGGGGAATGCCAGGGCCAGGAAGCAGGAGAGGGTGGGTTGGTGAGCAGGAGGAGGGGGGATCAAACAGGGGTTTTTTTCAGAGGGGAAACCAGGAAAGGAGATATCATTTGAAATATAAATAAAGAAAATATCTAATTAAAATACATAAATAATTAATTAATAAGAAAAAGCCTCCAGTGACAGCAGATGCTGGAGAGGATGTGGAGAAAGAGGAACACTTGTCCATTTCTAGTAGGATTGCAAGCTGGTACAACCACTCTATAAATCAGTCTGGTAGTTCCTCAGAAAATTGGACATAGTACTACCAAAGGACCCAGCTATACCACTCCTGCACATATACCTAAAAGATTCTCCAACATATAACAAGGACACATGCTCCACTATGTTCATAACAGCCTTATTTATAATAGCCAGTAGATGGAAAGAACTCAGATGTCCTTCAACAGAGGAATGGATACAGAAAATGTGGTACATTTACACAATGGAGCACTACTCAGCTATTAAAAACAATGACCTCATGAAATTCTTAGGCCAATGGATGGAACTAGAAAATATCATCCTGAATGAGGTAACCCAGTCACAAAAAAAAAAAACAAAAAAAAAAACCACAGTTAGTATGCACTCACTGATAAGTGGATATTAGTCCAAAAGCTCGGAATACACAAAATACAATTCACAGACCACATGAAGCTCAAGAAGAAGGAAGACCAAAGTGTGGATACTTGGTCCTTCTTAGAAGGGGGAACAACATACACATAGGAGGAGATACAGAGACAAAGTGTGGAGCAGAGCCTCAAGAAAAGACCATCCAGTGACTGCCCCACCTGGAGATCCATCCCATATATAGTTATCAAACCCAGACACTATTGTGGATGCCAAAAAGTGCTTGCTGACAGCATCCTGATATAGTTGTCTTCTGAGAGACTCTGACAGAGCCGGACACATACAGTGGTGGAGGATGCTCACAGCCAAGCATTGTACTGAGCATGGGGTCTCCAATGGAGGAGTTAGAGAAAGAACTGAAGGAGCTGAAGGGGTTTGTAACCCCATAGGAGGACAACAATATCAATGAACCAGACCCCCCAGAGCTCCCAGAGTACAAAGAGTACACATGGAGGGACCCATGACTCCAGCTGCATATGTAGCAGAGGATGGCCTTGTGGGACATCAATGGGAGGAGAGGGCCTTGGTCCTTTGAAGGCTTGATGCCCCAGTGTAGGGGAATGGTAGGACAGGGAAGTGGGAGTGGGTGACTGGGTTGGCAAATACCCTCATAGAAGAGAGAGAGGGAATGGGATAGGGAGTTTTTGGAGGTGAAACCAGGAAAGAGGATAACATTTGAAATGTAAATAAAGAAAATATCTAATAAAAATGACAATGTCAAAGGGCAGTAGTATATTTCAGGAGTACCAACAAAATTGAAATAAATGCCAATATCATAAATGATGATAGAGTATCTTAGCAGAAAATACAGTGACAAGTTTTGTTAGTGTTTCTTCCCCATGAATTACTTAAAAGTAAATGAAACAAGCTACTTGCTGTGAAGTGAAAGCTCATAAAAGAGAATAATACTTCATAAATAAAATTAGGTGTATTATAAGCCAGGATACATTGGCCGGGAGCAAGGGAATGAGAAAGGGAAAGAGAGTTATTGAGAAGTCTGTATAAATAAGCAACTGAGACTAGGAGGAATCAGAAGAAGCCCTCTAGTTCTTCTAATGGAGATTTTAGGGAGTAGAGGTGTTTTTCCATAAAGAGCAGACAACTGTTAGTTAAAGACTATGTCTAGGAGCCAGTTCTCCATGTTTTAGCTTGCCCTGTGCATCTGGAACTTCAGAGGAAGCATTTAATTACAGAGCAACATATATCAGTACCTGAAAACAGGTCTGGATAGCAAGAGTGAAAAAGATGTCAGCCTAAAGTTACTAGGTCAAAAATGTACTGAAACCTTGCAAACTTCCTCCTTCCAGTAAGCTTTCTGTGTAATAAAGTGAACTTACGTGCTGATTAACATGATGACATATCTAGTTATTGTATCCTGAGTGAGTAACTGGCAATATTTTGGCTCTGGTGTTATAATATGGGGTTAATTAATCTCTGTTATCCTTAAGTTTGAAAGGTTATTGGAAATTCAGTCAGGATCATACATAGTAGTAGTAGTTAGAAAAAAATTAACAAAGAAAACAGTGTTACAGAGGAGTAAATTCTTTTGAAATTGTAAAGAACTTGATATTTGTAGTCATTTTACTTTTATTCTTACAAGGTACCTTTAATTTATTGCTTATGCATTTAAATAGCTGCTGTTTGATTTATTTCTGGGATGCTAATTCTAACTACATTGCATAATTACTCGTCAAGCTTTTTATATTTTCCTTTTAGTATATCTCAGTTTAGCTTTTCTATTCCAATTAAAGTTGTCTGAAGTTTTAAGTGACACTTCTATCACCATTTGCTTTTTAAAACATTTGTGCATGCAGATACATCTCTGAGTTGCATTTTCATATTTGTAAAACCTTGTTAGGGTATTGTTATCATTACCCATCATTGTAATAGGGTAATTTTCCAGGAGAGAAGACTCACAAATATTAGACAGTGTCTTCTGATATTTGCTATCAGAGACTTATACCAGGATAAAGGAAGAAATTAATCAAACCACTAACTCTTGTAAAGGAAAAAAGGCAGGGACTTATTTAAGAAGTTGTTTCCCTCTGGTTTAATGAGAATTTGTTTTACCATCAATTAAGTCCAACTCCAGTATTCACTGCAGGACAGAGATAAAAGCTCAGGCTAAATAATATGTTTGAAAAGCAAATGGAATTGCTGGATTTTTCTGGTAAAAATCTAATTCAATATTAACTTTTTGGAGAATCAGTAGGCAAAATTTTCTCATAGAGTTATTAATGACGACATTTGGGTACTTATTTATATTTGTAGTTACTCTGAAGCCAAGAATTCCTGTTTGCCTAATGATTGACTGACTGCACGTGTGCTTCTGAGCCTTGTTTAAAGCTAGCAAAGATCCCATTTTTTTTTTTTTTTGGTTTTTTTTTCGAAACAGGGTTTCTCTGTATAGCCTTGACTGTCCTGGAACTCACTCTGTAGACCAGGCTGGCCTCGAACTCAGAAATCCACCTGCCTCCGCCTCCCAAGTGCTGGGATTAAAGGCATGCGCCACCATCGCCCGGCAAAGATTCCATTCTTAATTTTCTTTTATCAAGACTTTATTTATGCTGGGTGCACACCTATCTTAGACTGGGATAAATGGAAAAAAAACTAACCATGATACAGAAGTAAACAGAAAACTTGCCTCTTATGACCTGCTACTTATATAAATACATAAAGTAGTCTTTAAAGATCCATATTATTTATATAGTCAAAAGCTCAAGTGAAAATTAATTTAAACATAGTCCAGCAAGCTGGAGAAGCAAACAGAAATGTATCATAGAAGAATGATACTTTAATGTGGACTCTGAAGAATTAACAAAAATAAAGTTCTAGTAAAAATTATCATCTATGTTTAAAAAATTATAATATGCCAGTAACAAAGCAGGATAAATAAGAAATTGAAAACTAGTAGGCAACAGAATAAACACATAAACCATTCAAAGTAACAGATATAAAACATAAAACATTTTTAAGAGGGCTCGAGTGATAACTCAGTGGATAAAAGAATATACTTATCGTTCAGAAGACTTGAGTTTAGTTTCTAGCACACAGGATTGGTAGCTTCCAAATGCCTGTAACTCCAGCACCAGGGGGGAATTTGACACTGCTGGCAGCCACAGGCACAAACCCAACCTCTTGACACCCGTACACATAATTAAAAGTTTAAAGTAAATCTTAAAAACGAAAATATACAGCATTCTTTAAAAGACAGATGCAAATACATATGAAAATAATCAAGTTGAGTGTTACAGAAACAGTCATAGGGAGTTTTAAAACTTTACATTTATGTGACCTCCTCCTTAGCCAAAAAGCCTTTCGACTCAGAACTATCCTTCACTGGAAAGTGCCTCTCCCACCTGGGGTGAGCCAGACAAAAGGCCCTTTACCTCTCTCTCCCTCTCTCTCTCTCTCCCTCTCCCCTCCCTCTCTCTGGGCGGAGCCACACCAATCACACGAAAATGCCCATGCCTGACAGGTTACTGCAATGTTGATGATCCGACTAGACCCTGGCGCCTAGAGACTTGCTTTCATTTATGTGAAATGTATATATACCTGATATTTCTAGTAAAGGAGACTTTGATCAGAAAATCAGACCTGGCCCAATTATTTCTCTAGCAACCTCGAACCCCCATTTTTTTTTCCTAGGCTCCTGCCTCCCTTCCAGGAGAATCCAGTTCTTGTGACTGCGGGCAGTTACACATTTAAAATCATTTTAGAACCACAGAAAGTTGCAAAGGAAGTATAAATAAGATCTATGACCATTCCACCCAATTTTACACCAAGGTTATATCTCAAATTATAATACAAGGCCAAAATCAAGAAACCTACATTGTTGGGGCCAGTATCTAACACAGTCAAGTTGATAAATTCAATCCCAAATACACACACACACAGAGAGAGAGAGAGAGAGAGAGAGAGAGAGAGAGAGAGAGAGAGAATGAGAAAGAGGTAAGGAGGGAGGGACAAAGGGATAAAGAGATACAGAGAGTTAGAGAGACAGAATGATTGACATTAGTATAAAATATAAATCTAGTTCTGACATTTTATCAAATGCCATTTGCATCTTTTTGTGGTTGAGTTAGTGTGTTCTTTAATGTAACTTTAGATATGAATCCCTTTTGGATAAATAATTTGAAATGTTTTCTCCCAGGCTGTAGCTTCTTTTTTATAACCCTTTAAAGGAACTTTTGCAGAGTAGACGGGTTTTTTTTGTTTTGTTTTGTTTTGTTTTGTTTTAATGTCAAAACTGTCAAGTTAGAAATATTTGTACTCCAAAACTCTATTTTAAGGAAAAGGGAGAAAATGAATACATTTGCATATACATACATGATATCAAAAATGAGGCACTTTCTCATCTTTTATAGAGTTTATTTGTATAGATTTTGTAGAAACAATAAACAATGCAAAACATCTGGGAATATAAAGAAGGTCTGGAATAACAAAGCCTTGTTTCATTAAAACTGCTAGTTATATCCATTGACAAAACAGCATCAAAAACAGAAATTAAGAAAGTTTACCAAAGCAAATCTATGGCAAAAATTCACTTTATGGAGAAGAAAATAATGCTATAAGGAGTGTTTGAAAAGTAAAGAGTAATGATAGTAAATAGGAACACATAAGTACATATAAAAATTCAGTTATAAAGTAAGCAAAATTTTGTATGATTTTGATGAACTGAAAAACATCACAAAGCTAAATTACTAGAAAAGGAGGAAGGAGGATGGAAGGAGATGGTCGAATCAAACTTCCAAAGTTCTATTTATCATTCAAAATGAGAGACAGCAAAAGGTGCCAGAAAAGATTTTAGTAAAGTATGTTTCTAGGTATTTCTATGAGAACATTTCCAGAGATTATTAAATAAAGATGGAGAGACTTGCCCTGAGTGAAAATGGCACCATTCAACAGACTGGTTCCTGGACAAAGTAAAAGGAGAAGAAAAAATTTATCAACTTAGGCATGTTCTACTTCACCCAAAGCTCAGAAATATGGAGAGCTTTAGTTGCTTAAAATACAAGGAAAAATTTCAAAAGTAACCTTCAAAAGAATAAGAGATAGAGAATAAAAGGGATAAAAAGAAACCCAAAAGAAAGAATTCTTCAATAATATTTTATCAAAAATATTATTCATCATAAAAAGCTAGGTAAAGTATTTTCAAAGTAGTGTAGAAGACCAGAATATGCCATCCCCAAAATATTATTTTAGGGGAAGGATATCCTGAACTTAAGGGAATTAAGAAGTAAGTACAAAAAAGACTTTTTATCTCATCTCTGCTTTAAAAAGACATAAATTCCAACTACTTGTATACTGAAAACTTGCTCTCCATGCAGCACTGTTCAGCAGCATAAAGTTCTGTTGTGGTTAGATCATTAATGACACCATTAATGGATAAAATGAGTGGGAACATAGAAGGTGGAAGGTGAGTCTTACCTGGAAGACAAGGACCACTAGGGAATTACAGAATGGTTCCTTTGTGTTACACTTTAAGGAATATGTATTGTGGGACTTCATGAAAAACATTAATGGGATGAAATTAACAAAGCCACACCCCTAGATGAAGTACTACCAGTAATCAATGACTTTAGATGAGGAAGAATCAGTTTTCTCAAGGGATGAGCTTCCTCATCGGTCATCTAAGTTACTAGTAACACTAAATGAACTCAGAAGGTTGTATTACATATATATATATATATATATATATAT
>JADRCC010332055.1:0-11716 GCA_019843855.1 Hylomyscus alleni | reverse complement strand
TACCTGTGTAATCATCAACATAGCAGCATTGTGAGCTACTTTGCACAATGAGAAGGCAAAATAACCATACATATATGATAGAGCTAAAGAGCAGTTTGAGTCAGTGGCAATAATATTATACCAATATCTATGGTGTCCTCAAATTGTTGTGAACTATGTATTTTGGAGGCCTCAAGATATTAAAATATTAGAAAAAATGGAAGAAGTTTGAGATGTAAGTGTTAAAATTGCTCTTTTGGCCTAGGATAAAATTAAAGTGTCTACATTTGTAGGTAGTTTGCTGTGTTCCAAGGAACTTCATAGAATTATTTTAAAAATTTTACATTATGCTTATTATTGACATCAAACAGGCAAGGAGGCTGAGTTGCAGAGAGTTTTATCTGACCTACCTCAGCATGCAGAGTTGATGCTCACCTCCTTTGATTCATAAGCCTCAGTGCTCATAAATCACCATGAACCAATTCTTCCTTCTCTGTGTATGCACTCATTCTCCATGTACTTAAGGCATATTTGCATATTTAGTATTTTAGATTCTAGGAAAACAACAGAGAATAAAAATAGATAACCTTATATCATAGAGCTGTTGTGATTATAGGAGGTGACAGGAGGTGAGGCTGTGAGGAAATTTTATGGAATGTCTTGGTGGCTGGAGCTTTAAAAAGCAGTAAGACAGAGAAAGGAGGATAGGAGCTTTGAGTAGAATAGTCGGGAATGTCTGGTCAAGAAGGTCACATTGCATCAAAAACATAGGCATAGGTGGGTTCAGTACAATTGAAACCCTGATGACTTCAATTCAAAATAATTATATAAAAAAGGGAAGGGATTAGCACCAGCACTTTCCAAGCCAGAACTACCTAATTATGTTCAGAGAAAATGACAGCTCTTAGGCACAGGCCAGAGGGGTTACAGCAAGAATGAGATTGTGAGAAATTTATTGCAAGCAATCAGACTTTTTACAACCTTATCAAAACCAGAAACAATGGTGACTATCAGGAAGAATACAGTGGTAGTTGCCAGAATACAGTGACATTTGCAGAGTATACAGGGAATATAAGACCAATGTCTAAGAATAGCCTTGTCAAACTTTTATATGGTTCTCTGACTTCTAGGGGATGCAGAGATACCAAGGTTGTCTGAATTCTTTCACTGCCTGAGGAGTTCCTCAGTTTCTCAGAAACAGAAAGCACATAGCATCCCAGGAACCTTGGACTCTAACCTTTGAAAAGAATATGATTTGTGCCTCTTAAGGAAGTTAGACCAGGCCAACTCCATGATTTTTCAGAGGAAGAAATTGGAGAGTTGGGTAGAAAGTGTAGGATACTTTAGTTTTATCTAGTTTTAACATTTTGAGATATTACAGCATAGTTTATTGGTAAATCATAATGGTGTATTAGAGAAGAAATTGATAAAGAGAGATAAGTAGAATGAGGAGGAGGAGGAAGAAGAATAGTAGAGAAGAGAGAGAAGAAAGGAAAGGAGAGTAGAAGAGAAGAGGAGACAAGAAAAGACAAGAGATACAGCTATATTCTTGAGGAGGAGAGTTAGAATGGGATCAGGTACAAAGTAGAGGATGTGGACTTCTATAGGAACACAGAAAGCTTTGTTATAAGTTGAGTGAATCCCAAGTTGGGGTAGTCTCTCAATGGCCTTTCCTTCAGTCTTTGCTCCATTTTTGTCCCTGCATTTCCTTTAGACAGGGACAATTTTGGCCCAAAATTTTTGAGATGGGTGGGTGATCCCATCCTTCAACTGGTGCCATGTCTATCTACTGGAGGTGATCTCTTCAGGTTCCATCTCTCCACTGATGGATATTTTGGCTAATGTCATCCCCATTGGGTCCTGGGAGCCTCTCAGAATCATGTTGTTTGGGACTTTCTAGTGGCTTCCCCAGACTCCCACTCCACACTGCTGCATATTTTTATTTACTCTTCTGGCCCTCTGGGCTTCTCTCTTGTTTCTCCCACATACCTGATTCTGTCTCCCTTTTTTCCTCCTCCTCCCCTCTCCCACTCAAGTCCCTCTTTCCCTCTGCCTCCCATGATTATTTTGTTCGTCCTTCTAAGTGGGATTGAAACATCCACTTTTGGGTTTTCCTTCTTGTTAAGCTTCAGATAGTCTGTGAGTTGCGTCATGGATATTCTGAGCTTTTTGGCTAATATCCACTTGTCAGTGAGTGCATACCAAGTATATCCTTTTGGGTCTGGGTTACCTCACTCAAGACGATATTTTCTAACTACATATGCCCCAACTTGGAATCCATCCCATGCTCAGGCACCAAATCCTGACACTATTGTTGTTACCCTATTGTGTTTGCAGATAAGAGTCTGGAATGGTTGCCCTCTGAGAGGCTCTACCAGCACCTGACTGAGACAGAGAGATACAGATAATAATTGGATTGAACCCAGGGACCCCTATGGAAAAGTTAGGGGAAGAACTAAAGGAGATGAAGGAGATTGCAACCCCATAAGAAGAACAATAGAGTCAGCTAACCATGCCCCCCAGAGCTCCCAGGATAGAGGCACCAATCAATAAACATACATGGACTGTTCTGTGTCTCTTCCCCAATACATATGTAGCAGAGGACTGTCCTGTCTGGCCTCAGTGGGAGGGGATGCTCTTGGTCTAGGGGAAGCTTGGTGCCCCATTAAAGAGGGATACTAGAAAGATGAGATAGGAATGGGTGGGGGAGTACCCTCTTACAGGCAAAAGGTTGGGGGATGGGGATGGGAGGCTCATGGAAGTGGGGAGAGGGACAACATTTGAAATGAAAATAAATAAAATAATTAATAAAAGAAAAAATAAGTTGAAGGAAGGCAGAGAGTCAAAGATTTGACACTGCTGTGTAAAGCAGACTCTCATCTTGATCTGTGCATACAGGTGGAGCATGCTGTGTTTAAAATCAAAATAGGAAGTGCAGGATAGAGTATCTGGAACATGTCTCTGATTTCTGGTCTGCCAGCATTGAGAGCTCACTTGGATAAGGTGACATATGTTTAAAATGAGAGCAACAGATGTGCTTATAGGTTTAAGTTCAAGGATGAAGATGTTGTTTAAGCCAGGCTTAATACTCATAAAGTAGATTTGGAAAATTTGAGTTTAATTGTGGTCATTATTTTCCAAGAAGAGTGTAATGATGATATGATAATCATGGAATTTGGGCTGGTGGATTGAGAATTAAGGACATAAAAGGATGGGTGAGACTATATGAAGAGTAATAAGATCGTGGGTTACATATTGTGGCTGGCTCAAGAATGAGAGAGGAAAGTGAGAAGAAAAGATAATAATCAGAGTTATGCTTGATAATGAGGAAACTTAGGGGGCAGTGTCCTTTAGGATATAATCACAGATATGAGGAGCTAGGAGAAAGATAGGACACACCATTGAAGGAAGGTTTTAAGGAGTTTTGAGGCCACCATTTATTTACTGTCTAGGGAGCTTACTAAGATCATTTAGGTTATCACCCTTTTTAATGAAAAATTTAAATGGCATCTGTATTCTTTCTCTGTCTGTCTTAATTTTTATTTTTATTGTATTAATATTTTGCTTGCATATATGACTGTTCACCACATGTATTCTTGGACACTGTGGAGGTCAGAAAAGGGCATTAGATCCCCTGGAACAGGAGTTACAAGTGCCTGTGAGCCACTGTGTGCATTCTGGGGATGAAACCTGGGTCATCTGCAAGACCAGCTTGTGCTTTTAACTGCCAAACCATCCCTTCAACTCCTGATTATCATCTTAAAAAAAGTGCTTTTCTCTCAAGTGGGGTATCATGTGTCATAGGCTAGACTCAAATTTGCAATGTAACAGAAGATGACCTTGATGTTCTGTTCCTCTTAACTCTACCTCCCAAGGGCTAGGGTTATAGATAATTGCCACTATGCTTGGTTTATGCTATGCTGGAGTGTTCTAACATGGTTTCATGTATGTAAGGTAAGCACTTTATAAACAATGAGTTAAAGATTAAAGAATTTGACTGAGATAAAGGAGAGCTCAAGTTCAGGTGGTATTTGCATATGTTGCAAGTTGAAGGTGGGTTTTATAGGAAGAATTAGAATGGTAAGCCTGCAATGAATTCTTGCTCATAGTCAGAACTGAAAAGCTAGAGATCTTTCTGAGGGGTAAGGAAAGGTCAAGATAATCTGGCAAAGAGGAGAGAGATTATCTACTTCTCCTTTGACCCCACCATTTGAGTGAAATGGAAAGACAGCAGCCTTCATTTATGAGGTCAAGATGAAACTGATTCCTTGAAGGAAAGCACATGAGCCTCAGCATTGGAGAAGGAGTTTGAAAACAAGAGTCAGGGAAGATGAAGCATTGTGGAGATGAATAGGTGGCTATGAACTTGATGGACACAGTTGAAGAGCTTGGAGAAATTGAGTTTTGGTAGATACAGTCAAACAAGTAGGCAGAACTATAGAGATTTCTACTCTCCCAGTAAAGGAGTGAAGTAGAACTCCCAAGCTTCTTAAAGATGAAAAGTGAATGTACTCTTGATTTTTTTTTTAGGTATAAATTATGACAAAGATGGATGTGATGAGGGTATAGGAAGTTGAGAAGCATATCAAGAGTAGAGACCCTTTAGGGTGATCCTTCCTGTTTATGATGGTGTTGCTTTTCTTGGGAATACCAAGATATCTGAAATGCTAGAATATGAGCAGTGTTAAATTCTTAAATTATATAAGATATTTATACTTAGGTGCTCACTTTTTTATATGAGGATGATCAGGTATAAAACTAGGATTTTTTTCCCTAATCAGTCTGTTATTGTTGTTCTTTATTACAACATTCATACAACTATAGTCTAAGATTCATAATGCACCAGACAGCTCATGAAGTGAAAAGTTGAGTGAGACTCCATGAATGGATGGGATAATTTTTTAGGCCAATTTAGGGGCTTGAAGGACAGGAAAATCTATTAGCAGATAATTATGCAGAGGATAGATATCCATTATTGGAACAATGTAGTAAATAGCAAGTTTATTATTTACAAAGAATGAGAATAACCTATAAACACAGAATACTGCTGTTCTTTCCATGTTTGCAAAGCATAACTACTGCACTCATGAACTCACAACAAGTACAGATGCCTCCACTGAGTATGTAAAATGGTATTGTGAACAAACAGGCATGGGTGAAGGTGGGGCTAGGGAGACTTATTCCTCACTGTTGAACTATTTGCTATTGGTAGGTTTAGGGAGTGGAGAAACATTTGCCTTCAGTTACATACTCACTAATGACTTCACCAAGTTCCAATGGACATTTCTAATCCAATAGTCATACAAATGGCCATGGTTAAACAAAAAAACAAACTCAAATCATGAACATAGTAAAAGTAGGATTCTAGGAGGTGATTGATAGGGACAGAAAGAAGATGTGGAGGGGTTAGCGTCAGAATGTATCATACACATATATTTCATTGTCAAACAACAAAATCAATCAATAAAAATCAGAGACAGACAGGTTGATCAATGGAATAGAATTGAAGATACAGAAATAAACCCACACACCTATGGTTACTTGATCTTTGACAAAGAAGACAAAACAATCCAGTGGAAAAAAGATAGCATTCTCAACAAATAGTGCTGGTTCAACTGGTGGTCGGCATGTAGAAAAATGCAAACTGATCCATTTTTATCTCCTTGTACAAAGCTCAAGTCCAAGTGGATCAAGGACCTACACATAAAACCAGATATACTGAATCTAATAGAAGAGAAAGTGGGAAAGAGTATCAAACACTTCGGCACCAGGGAAATTTTCCTGAACAGAACACCAATGACTCAGGTTTTAAGATCAACAATTGCCAAATGGGACCTTATAAAGTTGAAAAGCTTTTGTAAGGCAAAGAACATTGTCAATAGGACAAAACAGCAACCTACAGATTGGGAACAGATCTTAACTAACCCTATATCTGATAGGGGGCTAATATCCAAAATATACAAGAACTTAAGAAGTTAAACTCCAGAGGACAAAGATAACCCTATTAAAAATGGGGTACAGAGCTAAACAGATAATTCTTAACTGAGGAATCTCAAGTGGTAGAGAAGCACCTAAAGAAATATTCAACATCCTTAGTCACCAGGGAAATGCAAATCAAAACGACCCCGAGATTTCACTTCACACCAGTCAGAATGGTTAAGATCAAAAACTCAGGTTACAGCAGATGCTGGTGGGATTGCAAGCTGGTAAAACCACTTTGGAAAACAATCTGGTGGTTCCTCAGAAAATTGAAAATAGTTATATCTGAAAACCCAGCTATATAACAAGGACATGTGCTCCACTATGTTCTTAGCAGCCTTATTTATAAAAGCCAGAAGGTGGAAACACCCCAGATGTCCCTCAATGGAAGAATGGATATAGAAAATGTGGTATGTTTATACAATGGAGTACTGCTCAGTTATTAAAAACAATGACTTAATGAAACTTGCAGGCAAGTGGATGGAACTAGAAAATATTATCCTGAGTGAGATAACCCAGACCCAAAATAATACAAAAGGTATGTACTCACTGAGAAATGGATTTTAGCCCAAAAGCTCAGAATACTCAGGATACAACTCACAGACCATATAAAGCTTAACAGCAAGGAAGATCAAAGTGTGAATGCTTCACTCTTAGAAGGGGGAATGAAATGATCATGGGAGGTAGAGAGAGAGAAGGACTTGGGAGAGAGAGGCAATAAAAGGCTGGGCGGGATCAGGTATGGGAAGAGACAGGAGAGAAGTCTAGAAGGTCAGGAAAATGAATAGAAATATATAGCAGTGGGAGGTGGGAAACAGGACATGGGGACCACTAGAAAGTCCCAGATGCCAGGGAAGTAAAAGATTCCCAGGACCCAATGGGATGATATTAGATAAAATACCCAACAGTGGAGATATAGAACCTGTAGAGACCACCTCCAGTAGATAGGCACAGTCCCCAATTGAGAGATGGGGCCATCCACCCGTCTCAAAAATTTTAACCCAGAATTGTTCCTGTCTAAAGGAAATGCAGGGACAAAAAACTGAAGCAGGGACTGAAGGAAAGGCCATCCAAAAGCCATCCCACCTTGGGATCCATCCTATCTGCAGACACCAAACCCAGACATTATTGCTGATGCCAAGAAGTGCTTGCAGACAGGAGCCTGGTATAGCTGTCTTCTGAGAGGCTCTGCCAGTACCTGACTAATACAGATGCAGATACTTACAGCCAACCATCAGACTGTGCCCAGGGAAGAGTTAGGGGAAGGACTGAAAAGAGCTGAAAGGGATTGCAACCCCACAGGAAGAACAACAGTATCAACTAATTGGACCTCCCAGAGCTGCTAGGGACTAAGCTACAATCCAGAGTATAGGGTCAATGGCTCCAGCTCCATATGTAGCAGAGGATTGCCTTATCTGGCATCAATGGGAGGGGAAGTCCTTTGTCCTGTGGAGGCTTGATGCCCCAGCAAAGAGGGATGCTAGAGCAATGAGGCTGGTGTGGGTGGGTGGGAGGGTGGTGGAGCAACCTTTTAGAGGGAAAGGGGGGATGGGATGAAGTATTTGCAGAGGGGAGATCTGTAAGGGGGACAACATTTGAAATGTAAATAAATAAAATAACCAATAGCAATAAATATAAAATATGAACTAAAAAATTATAAAAAAATGAACAAAAATTAGACAAAATTTGGAGCAAAATCAAATAGTTCTTGTTTATTACCTTTAGTTATAAGAAGTACAGTGGTGGAGAAGAGGCCATATCTGGGGAATTATACTTACCCCCTTTCAGTTATTCCCTATAGTAGTGAAGAGGAACCTTTCCCAGCCATGAAGTTCTCAGAACATATCCTACTACTTATTATAATTTTTTGTTATTATTCCTTCTGATATGTGTTTTGTTCCCTCTTACTGATACACACATAATTTTGTTATATTTTATTTTTTAAAAACAATATCATTATGAGCCTTTTCTGATTTTAGCATAGTATTACAGATAACTTTTAATATAAGAGATATTATTATGAAGGAATATGCTACCCTGCTGAATCCATTAGTAATTTCAAACCCACTCTCATACATTATAGATTCATTGATGTAAGAGCTTGTGTATGATACTTATCCTTACCAGTTCTGGGACTTTTTCTGTCCTCTGTATCTTCAAACAGTCTAATGCTTTAACTTTAACAGATGTGTCACAAAGAGGCCACAAGTGAGGCACTGTCCTTATTATTATATAAATGTGTTGGCACTTAAATGGGTTGTGCAATGTTGGAGGGTCAGAAAGCCTTTCCTAGGCTTGGCACACTACCGGCCAGCACTTTAGAAGTTTGTTTATGCCTTGAACTATGAAAAAAAAAAGCAGGGGAGCTAGTTATTAACTTAAGTCTTTTGTTTTGAGCTTTTGAGTTTGTACTACATTTGTCTGGACTTGGTCTAACATATGAACCAATATCTTTCCTCATATTTCTCTTCTCTAGGAGCTTCTGAGTTGTTTTGATATTTGTGATAGTTATAATTTGCGCTTGTATTTTATGTATTTTAGTCTCCAAATATTTCTCTTTTATTAAAAATATTCAGAACCCTGGATAGTTCCTTTTTCTGCATGCTATTTTGATTTATTTATCTATTTATATAACAATGTATGTGTGAAGTAACATCAAATTTCAAAGTAAGTGCAAAATCAGTTTTTTATTTTGTTCATGCCAGTCATAATACTGCAATGACTAAGAAACCTCGTAACTAAGAAACAGATACATTTTTCCCTGAAATGAGGAAGTGCTACATACTGTTGTAATTCCTTGTGCATTTACTAATCATTAGTTTGTGCCAGAGAAAGAGTTTACAAGGCCAAAGAAATCATAAGAAGGAGGTCAGTATCTTCTTGGTTTTAATTTATTTAAATTGAGCATAGGCAATGGAATAATTATCTACTATACTTGACCTAATTATCATGACAGTTTTGTTTGCCATCTTGTAGTTTATACTTATGGGGTATATGATGACACTGAAGTATTTAGCTGCCATGTTTTAGTGGAGAGATTTCTTGTTTCTGGTTGATTTAATTTGATGTCTAGTTATTGTTTCTGGGTTGCTTACTTTGTTTTCAGTTCCTTCCTAGTTGAGATTAAGTTTTACAACTCGAATAATGCTCACGGTGACAGTGATTTATTCCTATTTTCACCTCATACTTTATTTTCCTTTTAAACACATCCAACCAGGAGCACAAGTGCTTTCTTATTCTCTTGATACAGCTACCAAGAAAACTTTTGCTTTGTTTTTATTTTATATTAAGACTGAAAAAGTTACTGGCATGTTCAATTTATTTAACCAACACTTTTTGTTTGCTTGTATCAATGACTATTTATACACACATCCACTGTACGTCAGTGGGAAAAAAATATAAAAACCTATGCCTTGGGCTGGAGAAATGACTCAGCAGTTAAGAGCACTGGCTGTTCTTCCAGAGGTCCTGAGTTCAATTTCCAGCAACCACATGGTGGCTCCCAACCATCTATCATGGGATCTGATGCCCTCTTCTGGTATTACTCATATACGTATAATAAATAAATAAATAAATCTTAAAAAAAAACCCTATGCCTTCATTTAGCTCATATTCAGTTAGGAGTTGGCAAAGGCAAATATATAAAATAATAATAATAATAATAATAATAATAATAATAATAATAATAACAATAATAATAATGAAACCTCAAACAAAATAGTTCCCCTAGTACAATGCTGGCATGACTATTGTATCAATATCCAACTGTTTTTGGTTGAAGACCCTTTCAAATGAAATAACTCATATCTGGTTCTATAAACCAGGTCAAAGTCTATGTCTGCGGAGGTCTTAAGCCTCAAGGGAGGAACTATAAATATTGATTTGTTAAATGTCACATTGTCAGACTACCTTCTAAATCTTTAAATTTGTACCCATACAGTACCATCCTTCATCAGAGATGTTACTTACTGCAGTAGGCAGCAGGTAATCATCACTAACAAACACAAAACAGCAGAAAAATAGGATTAAAAAGCTGTAAATATATATTCTTATAAATCTTTGCACCTATGATGAAGTTTGTCAGAATTCCAGCAGTTCTTGGTGATGAATGTGGCCAAAGCAGCTCCAAACATCTCAAGTAGCTTTTTTTTTGTTTGTTTATTTTTAAACTATTTCTTATATACTGTGATGTCTCAAATGCTGACATAGTATTAACAACAATTTAAAAACAGAAATTTCAGTGATTTTTATTACCTTACACTTTGAGAAAATAAATGTGAAAGAAAAAAAGAAAAAAGTAAAAGAAAATAAAAGAAATGTCCCAGGTCAATATTAACCAAGTTTATATTATCTTGAATCTTTTTAAAAAAAGATTTATTTATTTATTATGTATAATACACTGTAGTTATCTTCAAATATCCCAGAAGAAGGAATCAGATCTCATTACAGATGGCTGTGAGCCACTATGTGATTGCTGGAATTTGAACTCATGACCTTCAGTAGAGCAATCGGCGCTTTTAACCAATGAGCCATCTCTCCAGCCCTATTATCTTGAATCTTATGTTGGGCTTTTGATGTTGTGTTACTCTGTTAGTTTAAGAAATTGTGTCAAAAGGGTCAGCTTGTGAGAAAGCAAGGACTAAAGAGATCAGGTCACATTGCTTCCCAAGCTTCTTTTTCTTTTGTTCTTAAGATGATGAATTCTTTCAAATTCAGTCCAATGGAAGTAGGTAGAGGCTAGTCAGAATGAGAAAGGAGGAGGCAAGTCTATATCTTTAATGGGCACACTGTGTCTTGAAAATGATTAATTTACACTTCAGTGAAATTTAAATGTACTAAATCTTCTGAAGATATCCGTGTTCCATGTTGGCTATGTTTGATACTACTCTTGTAAAGTCAATGATGATAATTTACCAAAGGGAACTTATTCAGGGCACAGGAAACAAGATAATACCAAAAAAATTATTTATAACTATAAAAGGACTTCAAATTCCAGGTAAAGTCTTAGATAACATTTTGTAAGATCCTGAACATGTTAATATTCATATCAAGAGTCACAGAAAAATTCTATGTTCATAAATGCTGATGAGTTACATCAGCCACTAAAAATGACAACAATTATGAGATTACCTAAAGATGCATGGCAAATTATACATTGGCACTGTGATGTATAGACTGTCTTTTATACCCAAGAGGTAAATATATTATCTAGCCCCTACAGAACCATGTAAGTAAGTTTCAGTTCTGTAGAAGAGGTTGTCTCAGGTCATTGCATCACAATACTGCTAAGTTGTAAGTAGTAAACCATTGGGTTAACTGCTCAAGTAGTTCAAGGTAGTACTCTACACATCACAGTGCGACACTGAGAAGGCTATGTGTATGTGTGTTTAGTAAAGTAACACTTCAACTCTATCCAGAAGGCAGTTCCAGCCCATTAGTTTTTCATTTCAGTCATCACTGGAGCAAAAGTGCTTGGTGAGTTTTCCTTTTGATATTCCAGTGTTTGGCTACTTCTCTCAGATATGACTTTGTCTTTCAGTATCAATCCACACCTGTCTAAATCAGACCAGGTTGGACTGGATCCACCTGATGAAATTCAGTCTGTTCTCTGTATAATTTAGGAGGAATAAAAGATCATTTGAATCTTTGGAAAACAACATGTAAAGTTGAAGAAAGTGTGTGTGTGTGTGTTTATGCATGCACACAATGAGACGAGAGAGAGAGAGAGAGAGAGAGAGAGAGAGAGAGAGAGAGAGAG
>JADRCC010332052.1:0-12440 GCA_019843855.1 Hylomyscus alleni | reverse complement strand
GCTTATGGACAGCTGCCACATGCTGAGCACTGAAAATAAACTATACACACCAGGGAGCCTTAAGAGAAAAGCACTGGAACCAGAGAGCAAAATGCTTCTGCTTTAGTGTCCCTCCAATGCCCTCTGTTGGCAAACCTTAATGTTGGGTCAGCTATAAAAGCAATGATTCCAGCTTCAGTGGTGCAAAGCAGTAAATAATGGGCAGAAGTGCAGAGACTGAATTCATAAGTAGTGTATGGGCATGAAGCTTTTCTGGATATAGTGGAGGTTTTGTTGTATTGTAGTTTTTGAGACAGAATCTCATTCTGAAACACAGGCTGGCCTTAACCTCACTTCCACCTTGCCCTCCAGAGTGTTGGAGTTACAGGTATGCTTAGTTGAATATAGTGAGGGTTTTTATTGTTAGCTTCTAACATAGCATACAGATTATTGGGTTTCATTATGATGCTTTCTTGTATACTTTGTTATTCATTCCCTCTTTGCTACCCTACCCTATCCCCTTGTCTCCCTCTCTATAGTCCCCTCTCCCGGTAGATCTTTTCTTCTTAACATTGTGTCTCACTACCTTACTTTTTCTGGTTTTACCTCCCCCTTAAGATTTTTTTCCCCTGTGAGGGTACCCTTTCTAGTTTCATGACCTGCACCCACACAGATGGGATAGCTTAATGCCATATTGTATCTAGACCCCATCTGTAATACTTGGCAGTGTTTTTATTTTATTTTGCTTTCTTTTCCTTATTTCCCTTAAATGATTAATGACTAAATAGCATAGCATATCCACAGTAGAATTTTTGTTAGTGTTGATGATTATCAATCTGGGAAAATTCAGTTTTTGAAGTAAAATTTTACCAAAAACATGCATATAAATAAAATAAACCCATGATTTGATTCAGAATATTGTGTTAGTCCATATTGTGCATTTAACTTGTTGCAGTAGGGTTTCATAAATCTTGCATAGGGAGTTTCTGTAAAATAATATGAATAACCAAGTGAGTGTGGGTGAAAATGCTATTGGCCTATATATTAAAGTAAAAGCCAGAATTTCTCTCTGAAAAATCAAAGGACATTAAAGAAGAGTATGAAGAATTAGGTATGATTCAATGGATTCCTTTAATAGTGTGTCACATAAATGCCAACCAACACATTGTGGAGTAGTACACTAATAATGTGTCCTGTAGAGCAGTTTATTCTCTGTGTAATAACACGAGGCACATTCCTTTGCTGCCTTTCTCCATTCCCATTTATCAACACCTAAGTTGAAGCGTTAAGTTTATCCTTTGCTGGACCATTGCAAAACTCTTTCTATAGGCTATCTCAACCCACCTCTAATTTGTTCTGCCATTGCCTACAATTTTTTTCTTTTTTAATCACTACTTTCTTCATTTCCCCAAGTCTTCAGAACATATCATTAATAGAGGATTTCTCTGTAATTCCATTGCTTTGAGATTGAATTAAAACACTGATGTTAAATTATCTGATGTTTGCATTTCTATGACATTCATGTTTTATGTCACTTCCCCACAGGAATGCTTTGTGGTAGGTTTATTTAATAGATCCTTATTATATCCTTCCTATGTTAGATAAATTCAGCCTACCATAAAGGAAGCCACAAGGCAGCAAAGGTAGATTCATCTAGAATCAAAATTTTACACAATTATTGTTACAGTGTGTGGAGGATAAGTGATATTCACTAACCCCTAAAAGATGTTCATATCCAAATCCAACAATTCAAGATTATATGGCAAAATGAAATTGTAAATGTGGTTAAAGATCTTGAGATGGGAGATTATCCTGGATTACTTGTGTGGGCTCAAACTAATGTCAATAGTTTGATAAAAAGACAGGCTGAGTGAGAATTAACTTACAGGAGAAGGTAGTGTGACAAATTAGAGACTGGGATGATACAGCTGGGATCTCAAGAAGGTTGGCAGCCTGTACAAGTCTAATGAGACAAGAAACAAGAGTCTCTCCTCCTTAAACCTCTGAAAGGAACCAACCCTGCCAACACCTTGATCTTAGTTCACTAGGACTCACTGGAGCGGCTTACTTCTAAAACTATAACATGATTATATTATATTCTGTTATTTAAAGCCATAGGAAACTATTACATTTTAATAGGCACTTGCTCCACTGTAGCATAGAAGGGAAAGTGAGAACTTCTCCTAAAAGAGTCAGTGGATTAATAAATGGACTTGTTTAGGGGTAGGTCACTGAAGGTGGGGAAAAGGATGTATAGAGATACAGAGTGGTGAATTAGTCAACTTAGTGTGCAAGTAGTTGGTGCTATTAGAAAGATGGTAGCTAGCTTATGAGTGATGTGTCTGTAATACTATGAAGTATGGACTTTATTTTTCAGGCACTGAGGAAACACTGGTATATTTCAAGCAGGGGAGTCCCGCAATTATGTATATATTTAAGACCAATTAGTGTTACAAAGATAGTTATTTAAAGAGAGAACCAGCAGGGAAGGTGCAATGGTCATCATGAGAAATAGGTGACTTTGGATGAAGGAAAGGAGTTGCACACGAGATCTCAAGCAGTGGGATTTGGTACCTTTAAAGAGAAAACTCTGAGAAATGCTCATATGTTTGGTTCATATGATTAGTTAGATAGTGACACATGCTCAAAGGATGAACTGGGAAAAATAAATGAGTTTCATTGAACATTTTGCTCCTGGTGAACTTCTAAAATATAAATGTTTTTATTTTGATCTAAAAGTTAGATGAAATATAAAAACAATGGAGTGGGAGGATACCAGGATCCTGAGGAACACCTCCATTTATAAAGGGCTGGGCAGAGACAGACTTACCCAAAGACACTTAGAGAGTTATCCTCTGAGAATGCTGTCATCAGTGCTGAGAAATAAAAATCTCTGCTGTCAGAAATGGGTTGGAGACCAATTGATAGAATAAATGTGATGTCAGTGGGCTTTGTCAGTGTGGAAATCAGTGGGACCTTGGCCAGCTCTTTTTCAGTCCTGTGGTAAAGCTAGCAGCCAGATTGCAGTAGGCTGAGGAAGAAGTACACAGAGAGGAAATAAATACAGAATAATTTTTTGAGAGAAAAAAAAATTGCTCTGGGGGTATTCCGGAGATTTTCTAGAGTGGGAAGACCAGAGACGTGTAACATCCTGGCTTAAGACATGGGTAGCAGTTCCGTAGGACATCATATAACAGAATATGGGGACTGTAAAAATTTGGCAACAGGAAACAGTTTCTGAACATGCAATAAACAAAACTTGATTCAAAAGCAAATGCATGCTGAATTTGAAATTCCTAGCAGCACGCAACTGTGTTACATCCTGTGATGTCACTGCTGCCTTGCTTCTGAATCCACAGTGCACACACACTTTCCACCTCATATTCTGTCACATGGTCTAACACCAAAAAACACTGCTAGAAACACCTCAGCACACATTCCAGACTATTTTATGCTACAGCCTAGTGTTTTGTTGTACAAAAAAGGGTTTGACTTTTATAGAAATAAAATAATGGCTTAATTATAGAAAAAAATACTGCCCTACCATTGATCCTTAGCATATAAATATCAAATATCATTGAATTGTTTTTATATGTTTGATTTTTTTACACTATTGTTTGAATTGCTGACTTTGGTTTTATTTTCTAGAAATCATTAAATGAATTTGGCTTTCAATTAGAACAGAATTTCCAGCAATTTCTGAAAGAGTCCTACATATATTTCTGCCATTTTTGTAGTACATATTTATGCAAAGAGTCATTCTCAGCATTAACAATTATAAAATCAAAATATTGATCAACTCTGAAAAGCAAAGATTCTCTCTGTCTTGACGTATCAAATATCCAGCTGGAATTTAATTCTTTGCAAATAAACAAGCATATTTCTCTCATTGCTGTGCAAATTTGCTTTAATCTTTAATCAATAGTAAAATTATATGAGTACAGAAGAATTATTTTATAGCTTCTTTATGATTTGTTTATCAGTAAATACTTGATTTTTATATACCTATATACCCAAGGTTGAATAAGCAAAAAAGGGGTTACAGATAGAAAACGTTTAGAAGCTCTATCTAAGAAGAGGAACAGTGTGTGTGCGAGGGGTAGAGATTAAGGTGGGGTGGGGGTCAGCATAAGTATTGCTTGGAGGTAGAAGCTAGTAGGAAAGAGTAAGAAAGCATGACTGATAGGAGTGATTTTTGAGAGCAAACAGCTGGAGAGGGGGCGTCCCTTGACATAAATAAGAAGCTGTCCTTGTTAGCTTTAACTGTTAATTGGACATAGCCTAGCACAGTGGTTCTCAACCTTCCTAAGGCAGCAACTTTAATACTGTTCATGTTGTGGTACCCCACCCATAAAATTATTTTGTTGCTACTTTATAACTGCAAATTTTCTACTGTTATGAATCATAACATAAATGACCCACATTTCACTCTGGCCTAGAGTAATCTGAGGACATTTCAGTTGAGAGATTGCCTGATCAGATTGTCCTGTCAGCATGTCTATGGGGTATTGTTTCGATTTCTAGTTGATGTAAAAGGGCCCACCCATCAATGAGTAGTGCTGTTTGCTTGGTAGGTAGTCCTAGGCTGTATAAGAAAGCTAACTAAGCATCCACCTGAACAAGCCAGCAAGCAGCCTTTCCTCCATTACTTCCAATTCAAGTTCCTGCTTGAGTTCCTGCCCTCACTTCCATCAATAGTGGATTGTAACCAGTGAACTGAAATAAACCCTTTCCTCCACTCAGTTGCTATTGGTCATCATGTTAATCACAGTAACAAAAAGAAAGTCGAACAGAAGCTGAAGGAGGAGGAGCCACAGTTATGTTGGTAAAATGGGAAGCATGGCGGTGGATAGGAGAGATAGGAAGGATCATAACAGCACTTTAGGAAAATGGAATGAAGGGAAGAGGGCAAGATTGCTAGGCCTCCTCAAGGGGACAGTTACTACAGACTTCTTGCCCTTTGGTCATTAAGAAATTGCCAAATTATTTCCCATGGTGGTTGTACTATTTTACTTTACTACCAATTATAATAACAATAACATGTGAGAGTCACAGCTACTCTACTCTTGACATTGTCATCTTTTTCAATTTTAGCCATTCTAGTGGTGTGTCATGGAAGTTCATGTGGCTTTTAATTTGTATTTACCTGATGACTACATATATTTCTGCTTAAGGACCATTGTGTTCTGTTGTTGTAGTAATAGTAGTGGTAGTACTAGTAATAATGATACACACACTATAGTACTATATGTGTGTATAAAGGGAGAGGTATATCTTCATTGTATTGTTACAGTAACTCATATTCTCGGTACTTGTTCTTTGTCAAGTATACATATTACAACTTTTTTCTCACGGTTTGTGACATTCAATCTTATATACTTCTAATTTGGGAAAAATTCAATTTGATTTTTTTTCTTTTATGGTTTCTGTATCTTAAAAAACGTTGCTATCATCAGGTTATGTAAATTTTTATTTCCTACCGTAATTCTAGCTTTAGCCATTACTCTCGATTACGAACTCCTTTGATAGTTTCTTTTTTCAGTGTGAGATCAGGGTTGAGGTTCATGAATAACTACTTGCTCTGGTGCTGTTTATTACCTTTGTCTATCAGGTCATTTTGGTACTTTTATCAAAAATAATATGCTGTTCTCTTTCTATACTTTCTCTTCTGTCCTGTCCTAATGCCAGGCCTATGCAGTCTGGGCTACTCTATAATTAACTCTTAAGTTGCATGAACTTACATTCTATCATTACTTCCAAAAATTCTTGGTCTATTCTAAGTTCTTCACATTTTTGTAAAAAGTCTCGGAGATAATACCATTTGTTTTGTTTTGTTTTGTTTTTGAAGCATGAGGTTTTGATTCAGCTTTTTTCACTGCTACTGCAACTTGAATCTATTTTGTTAGACATCACATTTTTTAAATTATTTTTATTTATTTTTTTATTAGACATTTTCTTTATTTACATGTCATATGATATCTCCTTTCCAAGTTTCCCCTCTGAAAAAAAGAATAAATAAAATTTTAAAAACCCTGTTCCCTTCCTCCTCCCCCTGCTCACCACCCCACCCTCTCCCACTTCCTGGCCCTGGCATTCCCCTACACTGGGGCATAGAACCTTCACAGGGACAAGGGCCTCTCCTCCCACTGATGACCGACTAGGCCATCCTCTGCTACATATACAGCTGGAGCCATGAGTCCCACCATGTGTACTCCTTGGTTGGTGGTTTAGTTCCTGGGAGCTCTGAGGGTACTAGTTAGTTCATATTGTTGTTTGTCCTAAGGGGCTACAAACCCTTCAGCTCCATGGATCCTTTCTCTAGCTCCTTTATTGGGGACCCTGTGCTCAGTCCAATGGATGGCTGTGAGTATTTTTGTCTTTCTAAAGTAAATTTTCTTGCATTTCATTTTTACCCATATTTTGCCAACATTTGTTGGTTTTAATTGTTTCCTTAATGACAATCATTTTGAGTGGAATGAGAAGTAATCTCAATAATGTAGTTTTTACATTTTCCCAATTACTAAAGATGCTGAAATTGTTTCCATGTATTTGTTGGCTACTTGTGTTTCTTCCTTAAAAATATTTTTTTGTTGTTGTTCAGTTATTGATGCAATTATTTGTTATTTTGATGTTTAATCTTTTGAGTTCATTTATATTCTGGCTTCTAATTCCTTGTTAAACAGCTGGCAATAGCTGCCTCTAATTCTGTAAACTGTCATTTTACTCTTTTGTTTACTTTCATACAATCCCATTTCTCAGTTCTTGCTATTATTTGATGAACCACCAGAGTCTATTTAGAAAGTCATTGACTATGCCTGAATCATTTTATCTCCAAGTGTTAGTATTAGTAATTCTCTTCTTAGTTATAGTTCTAACTTTTTGTTTTTATTTCTTTGTAATGTTTTAAGGAAAATGTATTACTTCATAACTAAATAGATATGATATATCAAAAATTATTTCTTTAATTTTTGAGATTATAATATAATTACATCTTTCTTCTTCCCCTTTCCTCCCCTGAATACTCCCATATATATCTTTTCGCTTTCTTTCCAATTCATAGCCTTTTAAAACTAATTGGTGTTACATGCATGTATGTGTGTATGTTGTGGTGCATGGTGTGTGTGTGTGTGTGTGTGTGTGTGTGTGTGTGTGTATTCCTAGATATAACCTGCTTACTCTATATAAATAAATAATTCCTTTATGTATGTTTTCAGGGCTGACTACTTGCTATTGGCTGACGAATTGGTCTGCTCCTCCCCAATGAAGACTAGTTCTCCCACTCCCAGCATTTCTTACTTGCCTGTAGTTCTTTGTGTATAGGGTTGAGGTCTTGTGGTCTTTCTTCCATCCACTTTGGCATATCTACTGGTATCATCCTTGTTCAACTCATATTTAGGTAATCATGTCAGTGAGATTTTATGGGTGTAGCTTCTGATGTTACTAGAAGATTCAACTTCACCACAAACATCCTGTTCCTATGCCTCTTACAATCTGTCTCTCTTAAGCCATGCTCCCTAAGCCGTAGGTGCAGGAGCATTTTTTAGCTGTACCCTTAACTCTGCATTTTAATTGACTGTGGTTTTCTGTGATGGTCTCTGTCTCTTACAAAGAGAAGTTTCCTTGATGAGGGATGAGGAGTGTACTTATCTGTGGGCATAAGGACAAATATTTAGACAAATATATGTAGTTTGTGATGTGTAGTTAGTGCTGGTTTAGTAAAGTAGTAATTGCAGGTTCTCCTCCAAGACCCTTGATTTTCCTAGTTCTGGGTAGTTGGCTAGGTTTACCATTCCTCATATGATTTCTCTTTTGTTGAATGGCCTTAATTTCAATTGGAAAGCTATTTGTTACTGCCAAGATATGAGTGTCACTGCTGAACCCTTAGGGCTATTGTACCACACTGATCACTGTTGCAGTTTACACTAGATTAGTTTCAAATTCCGGGTCTTAGAGTAAGAGTCTCCTTTATTTTATTCTATTTTGTTTTTGAGACAGATTCTAACTGTATAACTCTGGCTGGCCTGGAACTCAATTTGCAGACCAAACTAGCCTGAACTCACAAGGATCCACCTGCTTCTCTCTCCTGAGTATTAAGATGAAAGGCATATGCCACTATGCCTACCCTTACATTAAGATCTTTGATCCATTTTAACTTGATTTTAGATTGAATGGGTTTTAGATTTAGTTTTCTAGTGTGAATATACTGTTTTCTCAACATCACTTATTAAAGAAGCTTTTTCTCTAAAATATAATTTTGTTACCTTTGCCAAAAAATCAGAGCTGAAATTTCTTGGGCTTGCTTCCTGATTTTCTACTCTATTCTATTGGTATACATGTTGTGTGTGTGTGTGTGTGTGTGTGTGTGTGTGTGTGTGTGTGTGTGTGTGTGTGTGCGCGCGCGCGCGCGCGCATTATTTTAATATTGCTGTACTGGTAGTGTTTTTTTCTTTCGCTTGTTTGTTTCTATGGAAGGTAGTTTAAGATACTATAATACCTCCACTATTGTTCCTTTTGCTTAATATTGCTTTGGTTATTTAGGGTTTTTATGTTTCCCTGTGATTTTTTTTGAGACAGGTTCTCTCTGTGCATCCCTGACTGTCCTGTTACTCCCTGAGTAGACCAGGCTGGCCTCAAACTCACAGAGATTATCTGGTGCCTTCCCCCACTCCCCCAGTGCTGATATTAGAGGTGTGTACCACCATACCTGATATCCATGTGGATTTTAAGATGCCATTTTTACTTTTTATTCTCTGTAGGTCTTTTATGAGGATTCCATTGAATATTGGCAGTATTAAACCAGTCTATAAATATGTGATGTCTTCAGTGTTTTAGAGTTTTTATTGTAGTTTTTTAAACATCTTTGGTTAAAATAATAAATAGGCAATTTTAAAGCTATTGTAGTGTTTCCCTGAGTTCTTCTTTTTTACAACAGTTTTCATTGTTGTATAGAGAAGCTGCTGACTTTTGTATCTTGCTACTTTTTAAAAATTCTTCTCTTGCCCTTGGCCCTGTGAAGGTTCTATACCCCAGTGTAGGGGAATGACAGGGCCGATAAGTGGGAGAGGGTGGGGTGGCAGGCATGGGGAGGGGGTAGGCAACAGAGGTTTGTTCTTGTTAAAAAAAAAATAAAAATAAAAAGTGAAAAAAATTCTTCTCTCATACATTATATCCTGCCAGCAGTTTCCCCTCCCTCTATTCCCTTCCCCCACTCCCTTCCCCCTTCAGAAAAGAACAGGCTTCCAAAGGATATCAAATGAACATGGCATAAAAAGGTACAATAAGGCTAGGCACATACCCGAATATCAATCAAGGCTGGATGGGGCAACCAAGTAGGAAAAGGGTCCAAAGAACAGGCAAAAGATTCAGAGACACCCTCCACTCCCACTGTTAGGTGTCCCATTGGAATACTAAGCAATACAGCAATAATGTAGATGCTAGAGAACCTAGCTCAGACCTATACAAGGTCCGTGATTGCCATTTCAGTCTCTGTGGGCCCCCTATGGAACCCTGTGGCCCTGTTCTCATGGTACCCTCAATCTCTAGCTCCTGCAATCTTTCCTCTCCATTTTCTGCAGGGTTCTCCTGGTTCCACCTAGTGTTTAGCTGTGGATCTCTGCATCTGTTCCCATCAATAGCTGGATGGTGCCTCTCTATGACAATTGAGCTAGGCACCAATCTATGAGTATAGTAGAATATCATTAGGAATCATTTCATTGATTTTTTTTTCCAGTGTGTTTATCTCTACCCTGGGTCTCTGGGCTGTCCAGCCTCTGGTTTCTGGACATCAAGGCAGTGTTAGGTGTGGGCTCCCTGTTGTGGTGTGGGCTTCAAGTTGGACCAGTTATTGCTTGGCCACTCCCTTAAGTTCTGCCCCACCATTGCCCCAGAACATCTTGCAGGCAGGACAGGTCATAGATTTGTGGCTAGGTTAATGGTTCAGTTCCACTGCTAGGTGACTTGCCTGGTTATAGAAGATGGCTGGTTTGGGCTTATCTTCCATTACTAGGGTCATTCTCAGAGATTCCAGGGAGTTTCCACTACATTAAGTTTCTGCATCTCACCCAAATGCCTCCCAGTTCCTGTTTTCTCTCCCAGTACTCTCTCCATCCCTCCCACCCTCAACCCAGTCTCTTAGCAGTATATATAATATCAACTACAAGATTTTGTTTTGTTTTGTTTTGTTTTATTTTGTTTTGTTTTGTTTTTTGTGAATGACCCTTGTCAGATCTAATGAACTTCTTTCTATTCCTACTCTTTGCTCAAGTTTTTGTTTTGTTTTGAAGAATGGATGCTTTATTTTGTCAATTGCTATTTCTACATTAATTTAAATGATTATGTATTTTACTTTTAAGTTTATTAACAGTCACCTGTTTTTATTTCTATAGTGATAAACCACTGCTGAAAAATTCAGATAAGTCTGTAGTTTTCTTGTAATGTCTCTAGCTGATTTTGATAACGAGGTTATGCTGATTTATATAACAAGTTAAGATGCATCCATTTTTTATTTTGAGGATAGGTTTGTATAAAATTGACATTCTTCATTATATATTTGATAAAATTAATTAATGGTGCCATGTGAGTCTAGAATTTTCATTGGGGTGTGGTTTAACTTTTAAAAAGTGCTTTTGCAGTGTTTTTATTACTTTAGAACTAAAGTAGCTTTTCTTCTTAGCACCTATTTTAGTCCTCGTATTTAATGTGAATTGTCTTTGCATTAAGTGAGGTTTCTCTCCTATATTTGGTTATAGCTCCAGTGTCTCCCTGCTCTCTTCACTTAGCTTTTGGAGGGTCAAGCTGTGCATACCCAGATTACTAGGAAGACGAGGAATCACTTGTTGTTTGAAACTCTTTTCTGTGCCTTCTCTTTCTTCTAGTACTGTGCCCAGAATATCTCCTCTCCCCCATTCTCCTCAAAAGTCATCTGCCTTCTCAACCCAGAGGCATGCTTCTGCTCTGCTTTGTCTGCTCTCCCTATCCTGAAATTGGGCATTGCTTCCAGAATTAACTCAGTATCTGAAAATATTTGCTTCATACATTTTGTTTTCAGTTTTCTAGTTCAATGGGAAAAGAAAGTTCTTTTCCAATTAAACTTTCATGCTTAGAAAAAGTCCTCATCATGGCTTTTAATGTGCTTTTAATGTGATTTCATAGAGTCTTAATTCTAATGACTTTCAGAAAGGGAGATAGTGTTATCAAATTCTGACAAATATAATCAACCTTATCTTATTTCCATTGATGTTGTGGTTGGAAAATTATCACTACACTTCCAATGTAGTTAAAAATAGAATTTTGTTAGAGTGAAATAAGATGAATAGGATGTTACAGTGATGAGAGTTAATAATACAAAAAAATTAACTCATAGCATTTACTTAGCATTTTAGTTATATGAAATGCTTTGCTAAAAGGTAGCTCCCTTTTCTCATTACTATTCTATTATATATTCTCTATATTATGCCAGTTTTGCAGGGGAAAGAACTGAAGCTTGACAGAGGTTAAGTGGCTTGTTCCGACTCCAAAAACAGTCAAGTAACTGTCCTAGATTCTAACTAAATATTGACAAAGTTCAGGTCAGCATTGTCAATCTCCACGGTCCCCTTCATAATCACCACACTGGCCTTTAAGTGGACAGGCATCTCTGACAGCTAAGGAATCACCTTCAAAACTTGAAGTTTAAGATCTACTGCTTAGGGTGGAGTCAGGGCAGCAGTTCCAGGTTTCCTACAGAAGTCTTTCTTCCGGTACCTTTTCAGTGCTTTTTCTGCTTTATGAGATCAAGTCAGCAATCTTTTAAGCACAACTTACACAGAAATTCTGATGACATCTTTTCTTTTCTTAATGTGTGATTGGAAATCTAAGTGGACCTAGTAGGAGACCTTATCATTAGCTTTCATTTTTATTCTAACTGTGTTAAGACATTTTTTTGGTAATGATGAAGTAGCATGGAAGCAGAGAGTACCAAAAACATGATAACTGTGTTTTTAGTTACAAAGTATCTGGTAATTTTGTTAAGTCTGAAATTATATCAAAGTAAAAGGTGTTTTTAGATACAATGTTTACTTAAACTAGCTATTCTTTATGGTTTAGCCACTGACTGGCTGTATTAGTAACTTGTTTCACTCTAATTTTATTCCTAGCTCTTTGTACTTTCTATTTAATATTTTTAAATTATAGAAAACAATTTGATGGTTCTGAAAGTAAACTAACTGTGAAATAAGGTACATTCACATAAATATGTTTTCTATTCTTGTTTCCTTCACATTTAATCATTTTCAATAGTGTTTATTCTAAATCTTTAAGATTATATAAAAGTTAAGCCGGGCGGTGGTGGCACACGCCTTTAATCCCAGCACTTGTGAGGCAGAGGCAGGTGGATTTCTGAGTTCGAGGCCAGCCTGGTCTACAAAGCGAGTTCCAGGACAGCCAGAGCTATACAGAGAAACCCTGTCTCGAAAATACCAAAA